>CAIGRQ010120087.1:0-11607 GCA_903798375.1 Fraxinus sp. D2006-0159 | reverse complement strand
CATCCGGGTGTCCATAATGGACATCCGGCACCCTCCTATTGGATGGAGTGCCGGTCCCACCCCCCTATTGGATGGAGTGCCGGTGGGACCGGCACTCCATCCAATAGGGGGGTACCGGGTGTCCATTATGGACACCCGGATGGACACCCCAATGTACAAGAAGTATAATCCAAAAATATTCTATGACTAGAGTGCACATCATAAATGTTAGGTGACCTCGAGAAAACATAAAAAATTAAATGACTTTTTAATTCGAAATTGAACAAATTATTAATTCAAAACAAATAATTTGATTATTTTTAATTTTCTGTAGAAAAATTTAATTATTTTAGACGTCAATCTTAAATGCTAAATTTTAATTAGTAGTAATTATTTTCTTCAATATGACGTGTCACTTTCTTATTGGCCAAGTCGACCAACCGGGACGTGTCTCTCCGCCGTAGTGGCGTAGTAAAATCTCTTTTCCAAACATATCCTAAACCCATCTCTCCTCGCGCGTGATTATTACCGCACACTGAAGCCGTCTCCGATCTGCGTGTATTAACTGAAGATCAGTTCAGGGACAGAGAAAGATAAACACATCGCTCTCAAGGTTCCTCTTCCTTCCACATGTTATTACGTGCAGAATCATTTTTTTTTTTTTGATTTTGTGGGAAGAACAAGGAAAATGGTCTTTGATTGTGTTGATCAGAGGTTTTTCGGTTATATGGGTTTTGACAATCAATAAATACAACGAATGGGTGTTTGATAAATTCGGAAAATTCTGATGTACGGGTCTTTGATTTTGTTATTTGATCCTGACTTGCACATTGCAGAAATCTCGAAAACTTGACATATTGCTTCTGTACAGATAAAGATTGATTTTTTCTCTGACAAGAATTATGTTCTATTTGTGCATAATCAAAGTATTGCATTTTTTGATGGTTAATTAATCAGTCTTGCTACATATCATGTTATTTTTTGTTCTTATTATATGAGAATCTGGAAAATTACAGTTTGATTACTTTTTTTCTCCTTTGCTTTGGTGTAAAGGACTTGATAGGATTGCGTGTTTACTTGCTCATGCACTGTGATTGGTTCTTATATTTTTCCTTTGGAATGTATGACAGTGTTTCTTTGAAGTGGACCGAAGGGTTAAACTTGAGATAATTCTTTATAATGAAGAATCATGAGCGTCTGGCTAATCTTGCCTTAGCAGGTATGGACACACACAAACATGCTCATCAATACTATTTTTGTTTCCATTTGATTTAATGAATATAAGAATCTGTTGTTTGTTTTTTTCTTTTTCTGTATATTTAGGCTACGAACTTCTCTTTTTACTTGGTGATTTTCCTTTTGCTTGATATACATTTCTCATGGCTACTACTGCATGGGGTGTGTAAATGCTACAATGTGTATTATCATATTGAAAAATCAGTTCATGGATAATTGATTTTTCTTATACATATGCTCAAGTGTGCACTAATCTTAGAAGTTAGTGCCTGTGGAAACAGAACATAAAACACACTGTATACTCCAATGTAGTAGTAGTATTTCCAATATAATTTATAAATTAGTATTGCCTGTGGATATAGCTATATACTGTATATAATCTTTTGTGTGTATATTTGAGTGCCATTCATTCTCAATTTGAAAGTTAAATAATTTATACAATTGGATGAGTGTAAAATGCCATTGATGTGGGATATAACTTATATTTTCTTTATGGTCTGTCTTAGTCGTGTTGTTTATCATGGTTGCAGGTTTGACTTTTGCCCCATTGATTGTGAAGGTAGACCCCAACTTGAATGTTGTTTTGACAGCATGCCTAGCAGTATATGTGGGTTGCTTCCGTTCTGTGAAGCCAACTCCACCTTCAGTAAGTGGAACATCCCAATGTGTTTCCAGCAGATTCATCGTTATTCTTCATGAATTTTATCTTGACATTTCCTTACATTGCTCAATTGAATCTTTCAGGAGACCATGTCCAATGATCACGCCATGCGGTTCCCCTTGGTTGGGAGTGCAGTACTGTTGTCATTGTTCTTACTCTTTAAATTTCTGTCAAAAGACTTGGTTAATGCAGTATTAACATGCTACTTTATTGTACTCGGGATAGTCGCTCTCTCGTAAGTACTTCCCACATCAGCTATTCTATTATGCTAACTTTACTTTGAATAACTTTTCGTTACTCTATCGGAGAAATAAGATGCTTTAGAATCAATCTTACTCCTTTCATTTACTTTTGTAGGGCAACATTGTTACCCGCGATTAAACGTTTCTTGCCAAAACCTTGGAATGATAATGTAATACACTGGAAGTTTCCGTATTTTCGATGTACGTACTCACTACTACTTATCTGTTTCTTTTCAATTCAAGCATTGCGACTACATGTTGCTCTTTGACGTATTCATTTACTTATGAGTAAAAATTGAGGCTCATTCTCTTGTCACGTGAAAATTCTAGTAAAATATTTTCTTTTCAGGCAAGAAAGTACAATGATTTTCTTCTTTGATAATTATTGTTATCCATGCCTTTTCGAGAAATTGTATTGGGCTTATTTGTAATGCTTATATTTCTAAGGGATAACATAATGATTTTCCTGCTTCAGTGTAGTTTGTATCTTTACCTGCTATAAGTTTTAATGTACAAGATACAATGAATTATTCTGTCAGTCACAGGTTATTCGGCCTCTGATTCCCCCTTCCTCTCCCTTGATTGCTGGCGTCCATCCTCCTGTAATTGGATCCTTTTGTGCAAAATGATTTTTTTATTTACACATTTGTTGCGCAGCTTTGGAGGTTGAGTTTACAAGATCACAGATTGTTGCAGCAATTCCTGGAACCTTCTTTTGTGCATGGTATGCTTCAAAGAAGCATTGGTTGGCTAACAATATTTTGGGTCTTGCTTTCTGCATTCAGGTTTGATATTGATACCAATTATAACACTTACCTTTGTTCCTCCAGTATGCTTGTTATACAAACAAACAAAACTTTCACCATGTAATGCTTTTGTGTAAATGCTGCTTATAGCGGTAGGTGCTGGCTTTATATATTTTTCGTACATGTTAAATGTCAAAATGTTTGCCTAAAATATATTAATGAATTTCATATTCAATACAATAAACTTTGGTGTTTGCCTGTAGAATTTAGGGTAGGTTTGACATTGCTTAACTTTTTTATTTCTTTAAATTGGTGAAAACATACATTTTATCCAATGACACATTACTATCCACTTATTATCCACACATTCTGGAGGATTCACTACTTATAAGCACTTAAATGCAATACCAAACAAGCACTTAAAGTGTATGCATAATAAGTGAATTATTTTATTTTACTTTAATTTCTATGGTTTCGGACAAAGTACTCATTCAACGCTTTCAATTACATGATTTATTATTATTATTTTTTCAGGGAATTGAAATGCTTTCACTTGGCTCATTTAAGACTGGAGCCATCCTCTTGGTAAGAAAGGAATGCTGAGCTAGACACTTACTCAATAGCACATAGTCCTTTTTGGAAGTACTATTCTATTTCTGGAGGCATTTTGTTGCAAACTTGAGCATCATAAGCTGTGAAGTGGCTGCCAGATATAATAATAGGGCTTCTGGTTCCTTTTAATGCCCACACCCTGACTTTTTTTTTGGTTTTTCCCTGTATATTTCTCCCTACTACCGTTCTTTTGTTTCTAATTTACTTGGATAAAAATGTTTTTGGCTGAGTTTCTTCCGGTTTCTTCGGGGGGTGTGCATTGGTTGGGTGAAAGGCGAAGTTGCATATATCACTAGCTTAATGTTGTTTTTTGGATAGGAGGAAAGAAGAAACCGATGGCCCTTTTGATAGGATCTGCTTGAACACAATGAATTTAATCACCCTCAGAGATGCAATTAAATCTACTAATGCAGCTGAATTGTAACACACATGGTATGAACAAGGAAATTATTTTATTGAGCGTAAAATGACTGAAACAAAACGGAATGAAAGAACAAGAAGTAAGACAGGTTTCGAGAGCTGCCCCTCTCCTAATGGTTCAGACTTTTCCACTTACTGAATACCCTTCTGGACACTGCTATCCACTATTTATTTACTTCTAAGAACCATGACATCATCATAACTACTTCTTTGCTCATCAGATCTAACAACTAATAGTCCCTCCAATTCCCATTACACCCCTTTCTTCCGATGCCTCCGATAAGTGAACCGTATGGGAGGTTTATCAGAAAGGTGAAGTTGCATATATCACTAGCTTAATGTTGTTTTTTGGATAGGAGGAAAGAATAAACCGATGGCCCTTTTGATATTAGTGGGCATAGATGGGTCTGTGCGAATGTGGATATATAAGACATACCTTTTTACTTTTGGATTTCATGTTTCATGCTAGTTCAAGCAACATCTGGTTATCCTTTATCCAATGCATATTTTTTACAATTTGCAGGCTGGGCTTTTCATATATGACATATTCTGGGTCTTTTTCACTCCTGTAATGGTTAGCGTGGCTAAATCTTTTGATGCTCCTATAAAGGTTAGTACCTCTAGTTGATTAGCATGTCTACATAGCATAGTGTAGATTGAATACCTCTTGCTTGATGTACCTAACATCCTTCTATAATTATGTCTTACTTTTTGCAGCTATTGTTTCCTACATTAAATTCTGCCCGTCCTTTTTCAATGCTTGGTCTTGGAGATATAGTGATTCCTGGTATGCTTAACTAAAATTGTGAAAATTAATTTTTGGTTTGGTCGGAAGTCTATTTTCCGCCTGCTGTGGATGCATGTCATATGTGTGCTGACAATGTGAATTTGGGCTGAGATCGTTATTCATCCTTCTTTTAATGTATTAAATACACAGGTGGTCACTAAACTTGTAGCAAAATTCCACGTTCGTCAAATTGGTAACGAACAGAGACTTGGATGGAATGACCAAATTGTAATAAATGTTCAAATTTGGTGATTAATTCAGCGACCAACATGAAATTTAGCTAAAGTTCAATAACCAACATTGTCTTTAATCATTTTTTAATATATACATTTTGTATTATGTTCGTCTCTATTTCATACTTGTTGGATATGGGGTCCATGAATTTTCTTTCCTTTCGAGTTAGGTTTTCACAATAGATGCATGATCCTCATATACGGTCATGTCTGTATGAATAAAATTTTGAGGTTTACTTGGAATTTTCAGGCATCTTTGTGGCACTGGCACTACGATTTGATGTTTCCAGAGGGAAGGAAAGTCAATACTTCAAGAGTGCTTTTCTAGGATACGCAGTTGGTTTGGTTCTCACAATTGTTGTCATGAACTGGTTTCAAGCTGCACAGGTGAGTATCTAGAACATGTTCTTACAATTTTATTTATTTTTCCAAGATTAAGTTGAATAAATTATCTCCTCAAGTTATCTTTATATCTCCGATATTTTGATTTCTCTTCATAGAATATGCTTATGTTTTTCTTCCAGCCTGCATTGTTGTACATTGTACCAGCTGTTATTGGATTTTTGGCTGTGCATTGCATATGTAACGGAGAAGTCAAACCTGTAAGTCTACATTCTTTTGATTTTAATGTAACATTGATCTTCTATTTGCATTGCAAACAAGGTTGTAAAAGGCGTAAAGCATGGAGGTCAAGCTCAAACCTTACGAGCCTACTGCAATAAGGCACTTTCATGTTTTAATATTATTTAAATTATTGTTGACCAATAAATAAATCAAATAACGCTTACCTTGAAAATTTATAGGAACTTCGTACATATTTTTCAAGTTTCAAACAAAAACATAATTCCCAAAATCACAAATATTCAAAGTCAATAATGCTCTGTTCTTGGGAAGAGAGAGCTATGTTCATAGACTGGGTTTGGGCTAGGGTGGGTTTCTGTTTGGACTTATTTCCTTTTTATGTTTTAGAATGGTTGAGTATTTTATTGAGTTGGACTTCAAAACAAGAAAATACCTCTTGCAAAATAAAGGTGCACCTCTTTTTCTGCCTAGATGCACTTTAACCAGTCAACGCAGAGTTGACTGTCGACTTTCCCACCTAGGCTTGAGGTAGGACGTTTTCTCTGAGCCTAGGCAGGGCTTTAGAACTCTGATTGCAAGCATAACTTTTCAGTGTGGCTAATTTTCTTATTTGTTATCTTTGAAAGGAGTTCATTGTGAAATACTATCATTTATTTTTCAACGAGTGAGAAAATCTTGGCAAAATGGAATATCCCCCTTGCTAGCATAAGAATGTAGTGAAGCCTGTTTGTCCTGTGACTTCACGTGACTGTTGAAATTATCACTTTCCCGGTTCAAAATCCCCATTCCCATCCTGGCATTTGAAATGACCCTAAGCTGACATATGCGTTACGAGCCATATACATCTCCAATCATAATAATCCTCTGCAAACTTCTTCTAGCAGTTCCAAATTTAAACGGACAATATTTCTCTACTTCAAATAAAACCCATCATCTATGGCCATTTTTTTTACACTGGTGTGCCCCTGCCCAGCAAACCTTTTTTACAGATTTACGCTCTTCTGCTAAGACCAAATCCCACCATAGACAATGAATAACTTCTCTTCCAAACTTGCTACGGTTAAGCTGAATTGTCGGCAAGGAGCTTGTTGTCAACTGAATATGATAATCTTCTCCCAAAAGAAGGATTGTGTGTGTTGTATATATTGATGCATTTCTACAATCTTCGAAATGATTATGAATGTGATAATCTAGATGCAGTTGGGAATTTGATGCACATAAACTGTTCAATGTGTATGGTCCTTGAGGCATTACCTGCGGCTCCCTCCATCCCACTCTCACAGTTGTTTTGCCATACCAATATTACCTGTGGCTCCCTCTACTCTTTTGATAAAGTGTGGTTGAAAAGTAGTGGATTCTATGAAGGGTGGTGCTTCATGTACATTGGGGTGTACATTGGGGTGTTCATAATGGACACCCGGCGCCACCCCCACCCCATTGGAGGGAGTGCCGGTCGGGTGGCGACACCCTAATGTACATCTAGTATTTTCCTTCTATGAAATGCTTGAAAGTTAATAAAACTTTTATAAATTTTTAGCAAAGTTTTATTAAACAAGCACTTGAAAAAAAAAAAAAAAACCTATACATTTCGAGCTCTCAAGGAGCGGATCTTTATTGGTAGCTTGGTAGATGTATAACGTGTTGGTTAATTTGTTACTGAATTTTATTGTTCTATGCAGTTGTTGGAGTTCGACGAGTCTAAAACTACTAGCTCTGAAGAAGCCGATGCTGTAAAGTCGAGCAAGAAAGAATAGTGAGATTGACACCTTGGATGAGAAGAAAGTTTTAGATTCATTTACAAGAAACACCAATGACTCATGAACGCGAGTGCTTTATGCACAAGCAGACTGTTGTACTAGATTTTGACATAGAATTAATTTGAGTAGCCCCTTTCAGTTTCAGGCAATTTTAAGATACGTAATGCTCATCTAATCAGATTTATGCTACATTTTTGCTTGCTTCGCCTAAGGGTATTCCGTATTCAGTAGGCAAACTAGTCTAATCAGTGTTTTTTTTTTAATAATGGGACTTTTGGTGGTTCTGTCTAGGATGAACATGACGAGCTCAATCGCGTCATGCTTGAATTTATGCATTTTTAATTAATGGAGCAACGAGACATTTTTGTGTATTGGGATGCGTTTTGCAGAATAGTTTAAAATAGTGAGGTTTGGTGGCCAATATAAACATAAAACGGAAACCACCCAAGATGTCAAATTGCATAAAAAATTCTAACTATTTCATATCATGTGCAGGGAATGTGCAATAGCTACATTTGAAAGTCGAATCAATCAAAGAAAAGCCTTTAGGCTACTAACAAAGAGCGCGCACATTTCTTGTGACCCACATGGCCAAATTCTTCATTTAACATCGAAATGAAATAATAACATATTTGTAACCGGAAAAAAAATGAAAAATTCCGAATACATGAATTTTTAAAAGATTAGCTTAACAAATATATCCAAAAAAATCACAATAATTTCTTTTTCTAATTCATTTTGCACGAAAATATTTTATTGATATCAACTAGTAGCTAACCGCCAGAAGCTCACCCTTCGGGTGTCGCTTCTAGCGCAGGAGGCCAAGCATTCTGCCAAACGTCCCGACCTGGGAGTTCCGTTCGCTTTTACTTTATGAATAGTAATATATGACGATAAATCTACATGTTATATACCTCAAATATAGGAATCTAAAATATACACAACTAATAAGCATTATCTAATCCTAATTATATAAATTAATTTCCTATCGGTTGATTGAAGAAATTCTTTTATTCTTCAATTTCTGGATCCATTTAATCTCTTTACAACTAAAAACCTTTTGTTCTTTTGCATTTATTACTTCCTTCGACATTTTTTTTTTCATCCGCCGCTTTCGAGATTTTTATTTTTTTGTGAATCTCTAGCTCTGATTTGAAGTAAGTGGTTTTATAGACCACAATGTTGCATTCGTTGGAGTGTGGAATTCAGTGCAAAAGCTCACTTGAAGATCAATCAAATGTGAGTTCTTTCTTAGTGTGTTTTCTCAATTAATTTTGAGTTATTTTTACATTACTTTGGAAAAAAAGTTGGATTTGGTGTAAAACCTCGCTTGGGGTTGGGGTTTGAGTTTTAATTTTTTGCTATTTTTAGCGGTATCTATAATTTTATATTACAACACTCGAAGTATCACCTAGTTATGTCACATCTTAATTAATTGTGCCAAGTCATGTTGACATTTACATTAACTCGACTTCACTTTACAAGCTTGGCGACATAACAGAAAAAATTAGAATAGTACCGTGACCGACGATTTTGCAACGAAATGAAGTTTGGTGACCAATTGCGTTTATTTACATAATTATCGATTTCAAGATACATCAAATTCTACGTATTGCATATCACGTGCAATGCATATATTGATAGTCGATTAAAGCAAACCTTTGTGTAATCGGACAAATTTTCGTACTTCCATCACTATTTTCAGACCGTTTCATTACGACATCTAATTAATTAATTGTGCCAAGTCATGTAGGCATTTACATTAACTTCACGAAAATAAGAGTAGTGACACAACTGAAAAATTTAACATAATTCAACAATCAATATTTTTGGAAGAAATAGAGTTGGGTGATCAACCATGTTTATTTACCTAATATATGAGCATAAAAACCATCCAACCTTATCATGGTCAAGATACATCAAATTCCACCTATTGCATGTCACGCGCAAGGAATGTGCAATGCCTATAATTGAAAGTCGAGTTAATTAAATCAATGACCACTGAATTTTATACTGATGATACTACTTGCTCATTGGAAAAAAAAATTACTCATTAATCACTCATTTATTCAAACATTTACCCATTTACCACTATCTCAAATCCGTTACCTTCAACTGACAGAAAACTCCACGTCTGCAGATGGAAAGCTGATATGGCATGTCGAGTTGTTAACTTCTTCTACCAGTTTGTAAAAACTATTCAACACAAATGCTGATGTGGAAGAAATTTCACCAAATATAAAATCAGGACACAACCCCGACATGCGAAGCGGCGGCGGTGCCTCCAGCAGAAGACGCCTCCGAATTCAAAGCCGAGCTTTATAACCCAAATCATTGAAATCCTCATCTCCTCTAAATCACGCCATTCATCATTTCCTTTACATATACGTCTGTCATTCATGTCACAGCCGAGTCACCTTATCATCCTGCAAAATCATAAAGCCGCCATGAATATTCGGCAGAGAAGAAAAGAAGAGTGATGAATTGTTATAATTTCTCTCCTACTTAACCAATAAAATTCCAATTACCCAATAAATTCTTAGTAAAAGTATTCAGCTGTATGTGAATAAGTGAAATTAGTTCGGATATTGAATTGACCTGATTCATTTTGTTTTGATATTTTTTGGGAATAAATTACGTGAAATTTCTGCTTGAAAAGAGTGGTGGGAGAGGAATTGGAGACAGATTAGAGATAAAGAATTTCATAGGTTTGTTGGCGCAACATGTGTGCCATAATGTGTGGAAAGAGAATCTGTTGTTCTTCATCTTCCTCTTCCGGCCGTTGTCAAAGAGAATCCTGGTTCGGCTTCCATGGCGTGATTTGGGGAAGAAGGTGATTTGGGAGATGAAGATTTCAATGATCTGGAAATTTTGGTTTCATCAACTGAAGGAAGTTTTCCAATTTCACGATTTTTTGTTATTCACAGGTGGACAAATTTCTGATGATGTGGCTATGATTCATCCATTTTGTTTGCCACATTATTTTTTCATCTGCCATGTAGTAATTTTTTGTCCACTTGTACAAACGGAATTGGCTATGGTGATGGATGGACAAACTAATGAATATTTTAGTGAGCATTAGGTAATCGTTTAATTTTTAGTGATCAAGTAGTAACCATGAGTAAAGTTCGATGGTCACTCATTTAATTAACTCAACATTTAGTCATACGACATCTAATTAAAGTGTAGACATTTACATTAACTTCACGAAAATAAGAGTTGTGACACAACTGAAAAATTTAACATCGTCCAACAATCAACAGTTTTGGAACGAAATAAAGTTGGGTGATCAACCATGTTTATTTACCTAATATATAATCATAAAAACCATCCAACCCCCGTTATCGAGGTCAAGATACATCAAATTCCACCTATTGCATATCACGCGCAAGGAATGTGCAATGCCTATAATTGAAAGTCGAATAAATAAAACCTTTGTGACAGATTATAAATTTACACATCAAACCTGATCCCATGCTCCTTTTGAGTTTTACTAATGTCAGAAACTTGTTTCATTAGTTCATTAAAAATATACAAGTCCAAGGAACTTTTTTTTTTTTTTTTTTAATCCTAACTTAGGTTTATATGTTTTCACCATCTTCATATTTACAATCTTCACGGAAAGAAATTTGAAATTTAATTGAAGTCTAGAAATAAACATCAAATAATCTGATTTTTCAGCTATGGTTGCATACTTGCATTAATATTAATACGAAGGCACTGCTATTGGAGGAGGTTTAACCGGCTTCTTCACCTCAACAGCGATTTTCGCAGGTAGCGGCGGCTTCCGCGGACATGGCATTGCTATGAACTTCGGAACATCATCCCCAGCCATAATAACTGGGAAGCTCTGGTTCTTATCTTGCTTCAAATTCATGCGGAGGACTTTCATTTTGGAGGGCCTTGATCTGTTGATCACCATCTGCCTCTAGGTTATCATTGGAGCGGCGGAGGGAGCGGAGCTTGTCCCAATGGTACAGGCAGGAAAATACGCCGCTAAGACTGAAGATCACCACCAAAGGAGAGGGCTGTACCCAAAGGAAAGCCTAGAGACGGTCGAGATCCCCCGCCGTGACTCGCCAGCGTAGCATGATATGGACTCTCCATCACTTCTTGTACTACCCTTTAATCCCACTCCCCACATCGAGGGTGCAATGAAGCACAAAATTTGTTTTCTTTTATGCAAAAGAAAAATAAAAGAGGATTATGATGTAAGTCCAAGGATGTTTTTGAGTGTAAAAACTTCATATATTTGCTCTTAGTTTGTTAGAGAATAAAATATAATATAGAAGAAGATCGAGAAGAGAAAGAGAGCAAGAGACTATTGAATGACTACATCTTTTCTTTCTGAA
>CAIGRQ010120081.1:0-11978 GCA_903798375.1 Fraxinus sp. D2006-0159 | reverse complement strand
TTTGAAACTTCAGTGACCGTTTCGAGATTTCAGCTAACTTCAGTGACTATTTGTGAAATTAACCCTTTGCGAATCTAATGAAATGATTTTGGACCGTATACTTGCAAAATGGAACCTATAGTTGAGGCGATCATCATTTAGAGGGTTTTCTAGTGGATAATCGATCTTGAGGTCAGTAGTTTGACGATGTGATCGTTGTAATCTATGTTGTGATGTGTTATAGCGATTTTACTTTATGAAAATGGAACTTGAAGGACTACAAATGTTGGAGGGGCAAATCAATCATTTAGTCAACTCCAGTATATTGACGGTCAAATGTTGGTTGACTAGTGGTAAGATGGTTGAATGACACGAGTACAATTTCGATCATTTATTAGAATGAGACATGATTTATAGATAAGTCTCAATTGATCAAAAGTTGACAAAATTGGAGACATTGTCTATTGGATCTTATGTCGTTAGTACGATTCAATCCCTCTCTTGACTCTAATATAGATGATTGACTTAATTGATCTACTTGAATAAGTTAAAGAAAAAGTGGTGCAAATAACAAGATTGCACTAAAGGGATTTAGGATTCGTTTGAGCCCATTTTTTGGGAGAATAGATTTTGTAATGGTGATTTTTTTTATTTTTTTTTGGAAAATGTGGTTACAAATCAGGAAAGCATTTTGGGTTTATGTGTAAAATTATTTTATTAGAAGAATGTGTGGTTGTAAATGAATTTGAAGAAAAATAAGGGCCCATTTAGTTTGTGTTCTAGTTTTGAATTCATTTTCAGTTTTTTATTTTAGGAGTTTATTTTAAGATTGCTAAAAATATTTGGTTTGTCATTTTGAAATATTATTTCTCAATATAGAAAACTAGAAAATGCGTTTGGTTTGAAATTTTGAAAAATTATTTTATGATATTTTATTTCATAAAATTTGATTTATTCAATAAAAATAGAACAATTTTATGTTAATATATTATCAAATAGAATATATACATTTTAAATTTGAGAATCTTACAATATTATTTCTCCTACAAAAGTAAAATAAAAATAGAAGTTAAATTAAGTTTAAAATATAAGAAATAAAAATAAAAATTAATGATGTGGATTGAAAATATTTTTATTTGTGTCATTTAAATAAATTTTTAGAATTTTTATGTAAATTATCAATAAACGCTTGAGCTATTTTTATTTTTTTTTCTAGAATTTTTTAGATTTTTTTATATATTTTAGGATTTCGTTTTTAAAATTTATCATTTTTTTATTTTTTTAAGAATTTTAAATTTTATTTTTTCTAGAATTTTATATTTTGATTTTTTTAATAATTTGGTTTTAAAATTTTAAACACTCGTTTTCCTTGTTCAGAGTGTTTTTAGAATTTTCATTAAAAGCACTCAAAATGCGTTTTGAGTTTTATGTTATAATTTAAACCTTGTTTTTGAAAATGTATTTTTAAAAATACTAGACCAAACATGCTTTTAATATTTTGCAAAACTGAAAACCGATAATAGCAAACAAAACACACCATTAGTTTGTCCCAGTTGTGGCCTATAAATAGGTCGCTTGAGGACACACCTTTTGAGGATCTAGGGTTTTTACTAAAAAAATGAAAAGGAGGCTAGGTTTTCTCCAAGATAGCATTTTTCCAAACTAGTAAGAGTATCTTTAAAAAACTCTCCATTATAGAGAAAGTCTTATGCAACATAGCATCTCAAAATTTAGCAAAGAAATTATACACTCCAACATTGATATCTATTTTATGTCTTTATTTTGCTTTTCTCAGGAAATGTTTATTAATTTTGTATCATATTTTATTTACTATATTTTTTTTATATATCAATGACCTATCAATTCAAACATGATTTGAATACTTTAAGAAATAGGGTATTGAAATATGTAGTTTATTGAATGCAATATTATATTATTTTTAAGCATTGTTTCTTTAAAGTAGAAAGTATAATATTTAGAATCTTTTGAAACTTAGCCCCTGTTTGGCCTGCATTCTTGGCTGATTAAAATGAAAAAACTGACCGTTATATATGCAGTCGATGGGGCCCACATTTGGAAAGAAATTGGCAAAAAATTGACAAAAATTGGCCGCCGTCTTTTATTACCACTTGAAATGTCAAAAATGCCCTGTTAAGAATATTGAATGCAAAAATTTAAGGAGCTACAAGGTCTTTTCACAATTATATTTAATTGACTGCACATGTGCAGTACAAAAATGGTTGCTACGGTAGGGCCCATTGACTGTATATAACGGTCAATTTTTCCATTTTAATCAGCCAAGAATGCGGGCCAAGTAGGGACTTATTTTTAAATATTATTTCTCTACGATAGAAAGTGTAGTATTTAGAAAATCTCTTGAAGATATTTTAAGAAATTTAAAAAAGTTTTTTTCCAAGGGAAGCCATTTCCACCTTTTCCTGAGGACATTTAAAGGGATATAAGGGAGGAGGCTCAAAGGGAGGAAGAAGGATCGCTAGCTTGGTGAGGAGGAGTGGATATATGTATAGTTTTAAGCCTACACCCAGCAAGTACGATCACCTCGTTTAAAAGTTTGAGCCCGCATTTATTTATTCGAATTTAGCCTATATTTGACACCCATTTTTTTTCCATTCTCATTATTTTTCTCTTTCTTCATTTCAACCACACATTCTATCAATAAAATAATATTACACATAAACCCAAAAATTCTCCTTATTTTTGAACCACACATTCTTCCATCAACCACTATTCAAAAACTAATTTTTCTCCCAAAATGGGTGTTTGGGTGTCAAACATAGGCTTAATCTTCAACAAGCTTCACTATTTTTAGTGTACACTGTATTACAATCTGAAACTGGGTTAAATTTGAAGCGATTGGCTTTCTTTCAAGTGCAATTTCCATTTGGCTAACTGGTAAATTGATTATGTGGCTGTGATACTATATTTAGGTGTTAAAAAATACTGGCCTTGAAATTCTTAGTAGTAGACAATAATTAAGAACGAAAAGAAGTTAAACTTTTCCATTATACTCATAGGTCCTGTCAACTACATCGTGCCATATTAATTTTTATAGTTTTTCAGCTAATTTGATAGATAATCGCGATCATTTTACGAGCAAGCGCCATTTTGTTGATTTTGTATTTCTTTGTCCGTAGACAGTGCCAGGCTATGATGTTGCTGGTATCGTAGTTAAAGTTGGGAGTCAAGTAAAGGGACTAAAAGAAGGAGACGAAGTATATGGAGACATACACGAGAAAGCATTGGATGGACCTAAACAGTTTGGCTCATTAGCTGAGTACACAGCGGTCGAGGAGAAATTATTGGCTTTGAAGCCCAAGAATCTTGATTTTGCACAGGCTGCTGGTCTCCCTCTCGCTATTGAGACGGCCTATGAAGGTCTTGAAAGGGCCGGATTTTCTTCCGGAAAATCCATCCTTGTTTTGGGAGGTGCTGGTGGTGTTGGCTCACTGGTTATACAGGCAAGCTTACTATATTCTCTTTATTGTCCCTATTGACTGATTCTGCCCATTTGACTATTAAAACGTTAATTTTTCTTGTTTAATACTTATTATTAGTTAACATAATTTAGAAAGAAAAAGAAAAATGACATGAACCGATTTAACGTTCTATTTTGGCAATGCAGCTTGCAAAACACGTGTTTGGTGCTTCTAAGATAGCTGCTACCGCCAGCACTCCAAAGCTGGACTTCCTCAAAAGCTTGGGTGCGGATTTGGCCATCGACTACACCAAGGAGAACTTTGAAGATCTACCAGAGAAATTTGACGTAGTTTACGATTCAGTAGGTAAGAAAATTATATGACTGTAGACTGCAGCGTAAATTCTTTTAGCCGGTATAGCATTAGTTTAGTGCTATGTCTTATGAGTAATATAGCAAATGGAAATGGTCTAGAAACAACTAGAAGATCATTGAGAAAATTATCATAATTTTGTTGTAAACAATAAGAAGACTAACTTTTGTCCTAAAAATGGTTGATAGTAAGAAGTTGGTCCTAGCATAAGTTGTTGTTGGCTCATATAGAGTGAAACTCATGTATGCTGGAGTGGAGCGGACTGGAGTGAGGGGAGCTTAGTTCACCGAAGGGAACGTAGCAGAGTGGAATTGTATACTTTTTCTTAATGCATAATCTTTTGACTTCAAAATTCACCGTAGTTTGATAATTGATAAAGGGACTTTTTTTTTTTCAACGTTAACAGGACAGTGTGATAGGGCAGTGAAGGCAGTGAAGGAAGGTGGCAGTGTTGTAGTTCTAACTGGGGCAGTCACACCACCAGGCTTTAGGTTTGTTGTGACTTCCAATGGAGAAATGTTGAAGAAACTAAATCCGTTCCTGGAGAGCGGTAAAGTGAAGCCACTGATCGATCCCAAGGGACCGTTTTCTTTCGACCAGGTTAAGGAAGCGTTCTCTTATTTGGAAACAGGGCGAGCTACTGGGAAGGTTGTTATATATCCAATTCCATGATCACTATGTAAGAATACAAGTCCCATTATCTAGGCTAAATATGAGAGCAAATATGAACTTTGTATGTATTGACGACTAATATGTGGGAATTCTTGTAGACTATTGTTGAGCTTATTCTTGCATCTTCTTCAAAATTATATCCTCGACTATCGAAAATTGCTGTGTGATAATGGATTTCCGTTTACTTCAAGGTGTTGCATTTGAGTCGATTAAGATATAATTGTGATTTCGGGAATATTCGAAAGAGAATTTGAACTTCTTGGTTTGTCAATATACGAGGTATCCATTGTGCATCCACATATTTAGACGACGTTATAACTATTTGTGTGCTTGGTTAATTGCCACGGTCTGCTGTAGCTAAGTAAAATGCCGCTCTTCAGATAGTAAGATAGTTCTGCTGCAGAGTTGAACGAACCTCTATCATCTCTTATCTGGTAAATATGGCGAAAAAAGTGCCCCGACTTATTTCTAGAGCTAGAGTTATGTTTCTTTAGAAAATAGACTGAGGTTTTACTCTTTTCGGCCGGCAAATATGTCTAAGAACGTGGAGTGCAGACCAAATTCAGATAGATATTATCGATGTATGTTCTTTTATCGTGAATGAGATGACTATTAAATCTTTCAAATGGATTATATGTCATGTGTAAGGTGATTTTAAAAACACTAATGCCCTGTGTACGGGGCAGCTTTTCACATGGCCTATATTGTAGCGGCTAGCCCACCCCTATTGTATTAAAAAAAAAGTGCCCCCCCCCCCCCTAAGTCTATCATTCTATCAAGACGACTAGAGTTGAACGAACCTCTATCATCTCTTATCTGGTAAATATGACGAAAAAAGTGCCCCGACTTATTTCTAGAGCTAGAGTTATGTTTCTTTAGAAAATAGACTGAGGTTTTACTCTTTTCGGCCGGCAAATATGTCTAAGAACGTGGAGTGCAGACCAATTGTTTAAATTCAGATAGATATTATCGATGTATGTTCTTTTATCGTGAATGAGATGACTATTAAATCTTTCAAATGGATTATATGTCATGTGTAAGATGATTTTAAAAACACTAATGTCCTGTGTACGGGGCAGCTTTTCACAGGGGCCTATATTGTAGCGGCTAGCCCACCCCCATTGTATTAAAAAAAAAGTGGGCCCCCCCCATGAGTGTAACCTGGCAGGGGTTGTGAAGCAGACCCCTGTACTTGTAGTATCTCCCTTTTAAAAAATATTTGCAATCGAGTAAATATATTTATGAACAAATGGATCATATCGATTTGAAAAATGGAAATATTTGTAATAGTTATTTATTTTGTTGGATCTTACTACATGTACATAAATATTTATATAATGGATTACATAATGTCATATAACATTTTATCATTTGTCATTTTAAAATACAATTAACTTTTTTCATTCAATATTTTCCCTTCACATCATATTATGTAATTTATTATGTACATTTATTATGTACATAAATAAAACCTTATTTCATCACATTTTTTTTTTTTAGGAAAATAGTTAGGTATGACATGTTCTATAGAAGAAGGGTAAAACCGTAATTGACATAAACTTCCCTTCTATATAGTCCAATCGCCAAAATTTAATGTTAAAAATGAAAAAAATTGCGAAATAGCACTATGTGGTGACAACTAATGAATGTAATACTTCTGCGAACTTTTAAACAAATTTCTTTTGCGGACATCACATTTCTAAATGACATGAATGACCTTTCTAACCATAAGCCACACAAATTCTTAAATGTGATCAAATCACAATAAAAATTGAGAAACAAAACTTGAAGTCGAGAAGTTAAATTGTAGAAACTAGAAACATATATCATTTCTCGACAAAAAGTAGAGAAAGTGTATTCAAAGTATTCAGGGCAAATTATTAAATTGAAATTGTAAGATTATATAGCCTCTGTTTGTCTTCCTTTAAAATTTTAAATTGTTTATTACAGTATCATTCTCCACCACACGTTCACACAATAAAGTATTCTACACACAAATCAATAAAGTTTCATTACTTTTTAACCATACATTCTTCATCAATTTACTATTCTATAATACATTATAAGAAATTAATGGCTCTCAAACGCGGCCTATTTGACCAATATCTTTGAGAATCTAATTTTCGATACGATCTCACAATCAAAGTTGTTGGCACTACTTTTTGAAATTTTTCTATGATAATCTAGAATCTCCAAATCAGTCAAGAAAACATTAATAGGCACATTCTTCACATGCAAACACTAAAACTTCTATTTCAAACAGTGGAATTGATTGGTTATTTTCAAACTGTAGAAAGAAAAGTTTGTCTTGGGTGTTATACCTCAAGAGACACAAGTGTAATACAAAAATACAATGCTATGAGTAAACAACATGACCTATTTCAAACCAGCACAAGTTTAAGGAAACTTATTTTTGTCATAAGAGGTTGCTCTTGACGGACATATACATCATAGAAACTGTAAATATGAAGGTCGATCCATTAAAGTATACGATCAGTAAAACTTATACCCTTGAAGAAGGCGAGAGGTTATAGTCGAGATTCCAAAGCTCGAAAGAACCCTTCACGAAATCATAGTGTCCGCCCTTCAAAGAAAGGCTTTTGTTCACCACGGCTTCTCTCACAAATTGGTACGTCAATAAGTTTCCAAGCGATGCATTAACAGCCTCCTGTTTGGTTGCATAAGATAAATATTAACATATGAGTTTGATCCACACTAAACAAATAAAATGCTACTAACCTATAGAATCCTAATTTTATTCAATGACAAAATATGTATTGAGTAAATAGTGACGATATTTAAACTAGCAAGTTCTTAATTTAAAAAAATAAAAAATAGTTTCGAAATAAAGTATATAACATCAAATATAATCTAGCTTAATTCATTTTTTTTGTTGAGTTATATAGAATTGCGGTTAAGATTATAAGCTAGTCAGCTAGGTCGGTGTCAATATTAGCGAACCTTAGGGTCCATTTGATTGCAAGAATGAAATTTGAATGGAAAGAAAATGAATTTCAGGGAATTGAATTGTCTGGAACTTGTTTTACTGGGGATTGTCAATTAATTGTATTTGATTGATATAGGTTTTCCACCTGAAAAATATTGAAATTTTGAATCTTTTGATGTTCGTTTGACTTATTTTCCATGAAAATTGTTCATTAAAATGATAGAATTTGTTACAATTGGGAATATAATTTGTTTTAATTGCCAAAAAAAGGCTTAGAAAACCAAAAACCACTAAATCCATGGGAAAACCAATTTAAGGAAAATGTGGAAAATGGGGTCACGTGAGGTATAAGTTCGAAAACCAATTGTCTAAAAAAAATTTCCTATCAAACAGTCAAAAAGGTGAAAAATGAAAAATAATTTCCAACTTCCATGGAAAATTCTTCCTATCAAACAGAGCTTTAGTATATTTTTCATAATTTTTAACATGAAATGGAGTGACTATCATGAGATGGCTTAGTTTGGAGTTACCTTCTCCAGGTGCGTGCATTGTGCATTGAAATCCAAATGGCCACATTCTGCTTGCACCTTAGCCTTGGCAGACTTACCGATTTTGACCCAATCTTCGATAAAATCACTGAATCGTAAACAAATGAGTAGTTTCTCAGTAAAAATAATTTACCACCTGGCTAACAATAGAAAAGTTAAAATTTTTTAACAATATGGATACGTATCCGTAATTCTAACCTAAATGAAGTGAAAGAAGTCAACACTATCGAGCTTTAAAGGTCTTTAAGAAATCATTGTACCACTAACTTAACTTATAAGTTACTTTGTGTGCATACATCTATAATAAAAGATAAATTCCACAGTGCCAAAAGAAAGTTAGTACAAAGTAGCTTTTTTCTACTTTTATTTTATTAATCATAAAAATACACAAACCTTTGAGTGGTACCATCATCAGGAATGGACATGAGCCCTTTTATACCTCCACAACAGCTGTGTCCAATGACTAGAATATTCTCCACCTAAAATAATTTTGAGGTCCCGCATAAATAAATATCGTTGTTGAATCAAATGATAACAATTCGCGTTCAAGATAATTGACTTTGGAAAATCAACTTTCTTAAGCTATAATTAGAAATTTGTTCAAAATAAAAAATGAATCATGTTAGGTGGTCATGAATCAAAGTTGCACTATTGAAAATGACATAAAGGTGCATATGGGGTAGGTTTATTGACTAATAAATTGTAATTCATTTTCTCATTTTAAAATTTCTTCTCCCAAAGGAAAGGAATCTTCTTTATTAAAGAATTGAGTTGACCTGTAAAATGAAAGAGGCAAATCGAAAAGAAGGGATCATTATAATCACCTTTAGATGCAATACTGCATATTCAATGGCTGCCCCCATTCCAGAATACTTCGACTGCCACAAATCAAGTCAAAACAAATATTACCAATATTACTCCATATATTGAAAAACCTAAAGATTTTTTTAAAATTTACGTATCAAAGGGATGTGTTTAGGCAAGGTCGACAAAATTTAATGATTGTCGAGTTCAATAGTGTGATGGAGTTAATGTTACCGGGTCATATGGTGGAACCATGTTGGCAATGTTACGGACCACAAACGCCTCCCCAGGTTGGAAGTTAAGGATAT
Source organism: Fraxinus sp. D2006-0159 (assembly GCA_903798375.1). NCBI lineage: Eukaryota > Viridiplantae > Streptophyta > Magnoliopsida > Lamiales > Oleaceae > Fraxinus > Fraxinus sp. D2006-0159. The sequence continues at coordinate 2,911 of CAIGRQ010120081.1, read as the reverse complement.
GGGACGGGCATACTCGGGAGTCAGAGCAGGCAAAGACCAAGAACTGCGAGTAAATCAGCAAGAATTAGTTCAAATCAAATTTCTCGTATTTCCACACCCTATTTGCATTGTTTACCTTAGGGCTTTGGCCTGTCTTAAGTTTCTCGTACAAATCAGAATCCTTCCTAGAAACAAAAAGCACAGATGAGGTTATTTTTGCTTGTTGAAGATGTAGACTGATTATTAAATGTTTTACTGAAAAATCATAATCTTCGTGGACCATTTTAAGCCTTTGATCTACACATCCATAATGACTGGCCCCAATTTTCTATTCCAAATTAAATTATATAATTATGTTTGATGCTGAAATGTGATAGTGTCAACAAATAATTGAGTCAACTATTTTGAAAGTTTAGCATTTCTCAATATAGTAACTCGGGACCATACATATCTAGCCCCAAATAAACTTTCCCCATACATTTGATACACCACTGATAAAAAAAAGATTAACATATAGCCTATATTTATAAATTATATATAAACAATTAAATCGCTTATTATTCAGTAGTTTCTATTTATTTATAAGTCTAACACTTACCAAAATTTAGTAGTTTCTATTTATTTATAAGTCTTAACACTTACCAAACATGCTTTAAGAGAAACTAATTTTTTTCTATCTTTATGTTTCAACTTTCAAGTGAACAATTGGGTAATTATTTGATTAGCAAAAGATGGAATAAAAGGAATTAGTTAATAGCATATCCATGAATCTGGGCAACTTTGATGCCAATAACGAGGTACAATAAAACTTTTCACAAAGTACAAAATTTTATTCATTATTCTTCTGTTCAGGTGATAACTAGTACTTACTCATATTTCTCTTTCTTAAAGATCTCAAACCCTGTTCGGATCCTCTCAACCGGGTCGAACCCTTTTCCGGCAGCACCCTCCAACTCCGCAGTCAACTGCTTTATCTTCTCGGCGGCTGCCACCTCCAGCCCACCTTTCTCACTGCAGTCGAAAGAGAAAAAAAAAATATAAACAAATATGCCAAAATCAGAACTCCGTGTGGGACCCACTGACGCGTCAATTTTTCTGTTAAATGGGTCCCACATATTGGACCAATCGGTTATGCAGCATAAAAACAATTTTTTGACGTTTAAAACGATAGGTTAATGATCTAATAGAACTAATTATCCGGAGATGTAATTGGGATAGTGAAATGACGAATGAGGACATCGACTTTTAGAATAATTCACAAGATAATATCATATACGTGGTGAGAATAGGAAGAGATAAAGGGTAAGAAAGGAAAAAAGTAAAAATGGCACGGAAAGCATGGAGTACTACCTGAGAAGCTTGTTCAGACCTGCAATGGCTTCCTCATATATTTCAATCGTCATTTCCTCTTTCTGCAAATTCATAGAATTTTCCGAAAAAGTTTTAACGAGATCGAACCCAAGCTTCGGAAGAATTCTCAAACTCGTATATACAGATGCATACAAATATACACAATTATTATACATATAAACGTTGGATATATATATATATATTCAATTATTGGATCATTGATCGTAAAATTCTCAAAAATCTCCCTGATCAGGTAAGAACATCAATCGTGGAAACAAAGAAAATTCGATATCAACGAATTATGGAATCAAACAATAAAAAGCAGACTGTAGCAGAAACATATGAAGATTTTGATAGAATTCATACGAACCTTGGAGAAAAATCCACGAGATCACTGTTAATTTTCGTGAAGAAAATTGTCTCAAGTGTTGGTTTTATATAGTGGGCTGAGAATGGTTCACATGTATAAATATGGATCATTGAATGGATTAAGGTGGTTGATTATAGTATTGTTATTTGAATTTTTAATCTTGAAAATATATTGAAGGAAAATGTAGTGGACGGCATAAAGGGTAGCAGGTGATGAGTTGGCCGTGATGGACTCAAATCAATTTTACTATTTTTGTAAGGATTATATAAAATGACATTTAAATTTTTAATTTAACTTTTTCGACTCAATTTTATGTTCATTGATTTAAAGTGAGATATATTTTGAGGGATAATTTGACAAATATTTATACTGTTTTTATAATTTGGGGTCGGAGACAGCTCGTTACTACCACGATAAGTTAGACCAATAGTATTAGAATAATATTATTTAATACCAGATATTAAAATGACATTGAATGAAAGGCCTAACTAAATCGTATCACATAATTCCACATTTAATTGAATATATGATATAGCGTTAGTAGATCGCTGTTATAAAATAAATGGTTTTAAATAACATTATTCATAGTATCATTTTCTTGTCCAAAAATCTAACTAACATGTTCGCCGTTAATAATGTTATTTATCCTAATATTAGCTTATTAGAAAATGTAACAGCGATTGCCCTGCAACCACGAGAATATGATAGAGATAAACTTAACACCACTAATACTAAATTTAGTCCTTGTTTGAGCCCAGTTTTCTGGGGAAAAATGTGTTTTGAAATAGTGGATTTTTTTTTTTTTTTGAAAAATATGTAGTTAAAAAATAGAAAAAAAAGGTTTTTAATTTATTTGTAAAATTATTTTATAGGAGGGTGTGTGATTGAAAATAAATTAATAAATATGGGTCAAACAGTTGTTTAATTTACTAATAAGTCATGTTTCTATTGTTGGTCCAAACATAGAAATTAGAAAGTCCCAATGTCACAAAAGCAATAAACAAGTCAAAATCCATGTACCCTTCTTTAATACTACCTTCAACGTAAATCAACGAAACATTGGATCAAGTTCTAGACTTACAATTAAAATAATTAAGATCTTGGAAATTTAAAAAATGAGAAAGAATGGGGCTCAAACACACGCTAAGTAAGTGACAGTGTGACACTTTTTACAAAAATTCCAAAGAGTGATAAATATTCAAAAAGTCGCAA
>CAIGRQ010120015.1:0-12303 GCA_903798375.1 Fraxinus sp. D2006-0159 | reverse complement strand
CAACCTTGAGTGCCCCCCACCGACCTTGTCCTGGACCATCGTGGAAGAGGTAAATCGCAGGATATGCCTCCTAGGAGCCAGGGTGGAGAGCTTATGGATAGGCCTGATCTATTAACCCTATGGTAACTCCCGCTTGCAACAAAGTCAATTCCACCTTATGGGGAATCGAACTCTGCACACTACCTCGCTGAGCCCTAACCGTCCTCCCCTTTGCCACTAGGAGATTTGCCCTGGAGGCCGCATGCACTCTCACTTTGTGGTCCTACTAGAGGTGCACTATGCACATTTGCAACATAGCAATGAGTTGGACTGAGTCTTTTAAGGCTTGAAACAATTAGGGTTGGAATTATTTCCATATTAATATTGTCTTAAAGATATCATGATAATTATTCACAAATTTTAGGACCTCATTGCTCCTTTTACTTGTAATTTTATTCAAACAAGCATTAAGTTCGTGCAAGTTTTCCAACAAATATTTTCGTTAGAAATCTAAGGATAAATTGATATTGTGCTCCCAGACATTTTCACTAAGCCTGGTTGCAGATCCCCAATATAAAAGCCTTCGTTTGGGAAGAATTTATAAATATATAGAAATGAATGGTGAATAATGTAAATACTATTTATGGGTCCATTGAAATGTGTAGATGAAAACGAAGTTTGACAGTGTATGAACAAATTATAAATTTAGGCCCGTTTGGTAGAGATTAAAATCGGATTAAAATTGAAAAATTAGCCGTTATTATTAACTTTTATTAGACGAGTGGGAACCAATAAAGGCTGTATTTTCAATTTTAATCTCTACCGAACGGGGCCTTACCTAAAAACCCCGGCTAAAAGTAATATTTTAGATCCTCAACCTATTTAAATGGTAAGTTTGGATCTGATGTGACCAAAACCATCAATATAAACCTTAAAATCGTAAGTGACTTTTACATAACTCGTAGCTATAGAGCAAAATTGTCAAATCAACTTTATAATTAATACTAATTCAACTGAAAAACTGCATGTGATTTTCACATCTACATATAAACAATTTCATGTCGAGTCCTTTACAAATTGAAATGAATTGGGTATTCAAATTCTCACTTTTGAAAGTTATACTAATGGTCATGGACGGACCCACATGAGCTCACGAGGGGTCAAGTAACCCCCACAAAGTTTTTGGTTTTTTTTTCCTCCAATAAGTACATAGTTGTTTTGAGTTCTTCACAATAAGATACAGTTTTTCTCAAATTTATATATTATGTGAAACACCTTGTAACCGTCCTTTTAGGGCATCCGCACTCATTACGGGATGACAAATAAAATCGAAATATTGCATTCTTAATATTATTTTGAATTGTTCACGACCTGGTCATTAATGGCGTGCGAAATGGTCAATCGTAGCAACATCTATGATGCATCAAAGTAGGTAGTTCCAAATTAGTATTTCGATAATTTGCTAATTTTAAAAATTCGCCGACAATCGTACGCTAGCCGAATCCACAAATCACCCACGTCATCTAGAAGTTCGTTTCGAAAACTACATCATAATCATATCGAATGGTCCAAACGAATATAAAAAATAGTTAAACTTGTGTCGTATGTATAAAAAAGAGGCGTCTAATTGCGCCTCTACCAAATAAAACAAAACACGACTTTGTCAATGGAAAATCCAATGACTTAAAAAAATTTAATTATTTCATTAACATTTATTATTTTTGTATAATAAATTTCTCAATACAATTTACATAATTTTATTAGAAAATTTTACATGGAATATGACATAAAAAAATTTAGGATCATTACGGATTAAATGTAATTTGAGTTACTTTCGAATTAAATTTGAATTTTATTTCAATCCATTTACCTCCTATATTCAATTTAATTTACTCGCCAATAGCTCAGCATTTGCCAACGAGATGATAAACAAAACTATACAAGTGGCAAAATCCATTTGACAATAATGTAATTATACGACGTTTTCAAGATATCAAGACGGGTATTAACTTATTATCATTAATAATATGTTGTTTTTCAAAAAATTGCATTTAATTTTTGACCCCACAACACAAAAAGACTGGATTCATCTGTGCTGGTTGTCCAAAAGATGGTTAGTTTGACATTATTTTAAAATCTCATATTGGTCTTTCCAACAAGAAACAAATTTTGAGGAAGATTTATACTCAAATCAATACTAATAATAGTATTTTTACAATTCTATCACACTAATTGAGGTAATAATATTGACCAAACTATTATACAAATCATAGAAGCTAATTGAGGAACTTAATTTGCTGCAGCCCCTCTTATTAAATGCATTGTTACATAAAACCTGAGCAGCCTTCTTCTCTGGTGGTACTTGATGGGATCCTATTCAAACCTAAGCAAACCAAAAAAATGATGAAAATACATAATTCCAATCGAGCAGTTCCCTTGGAGTACTATAACATGGGTGATCTCGACAATCGCGTCCAGTTTTCGTGTTTCTTGAACTGTTCAAATTTATGATTTTGAAGTCAAATGTTATAGTGTTGCATCCACTTCAAGCGCGCTTGAACTTGTATTGGCTTCTTGAAGTTCATAAAATTTGACCTCAAATCAAGAACGAACAAATATCTCAGAATTGAAAAGCAGCAGTGTTTTTTCATTTATTAAGACCAAAGCTAAAATCACATTCTTAAGATGCTTACTTTCTTTTGCAGATGAAGGTTCTCTTCTTGCAGATCCCGCTGCTGCATTTAAGAACACAAATAAAATATATCTCGTTTCAGTCGTTTTATACTAATTCAAGTATGTAAGTATGGAAATTTAGAATTGGTGCAGTCAGCAGTGTGTCATATACAAGGATCTGAGTTAAGAACCTCACCTTTCTCTTCAGATAACTGATTTGTTCTGCAATGATGCGCCTCTATGAATTCACATAATAAGTATTGTCAAATCAGCAATTCAACATCATAACTATTGTTTTTTTATTCTAAATGGAAACATGTTCAAATTAGTTACCTTCTTAGAGCGAACACGCTCAACCCCCATTCTTAGTTGGCGTTCTAATTGTTTCAAGTCTTTCATGCCTAGCGCCGACAGATTTTCTCCGGCTAAATGCCTACAAAATAGAATTAAGCGGATCAAAATGGCGACAGAAATGGCAATTGTCATACTGTACTGTTGGTTGAGAATTGCATAGAATACACACATATCTCTTGCTTCCAAATCTTGGACTGTTTTCTTTAAGTCATCGATCTCATTTCTCCAAACCTGTAAAGCAGCGAAATTTTTTACTTCTTGTCAATTTATATTTTGTAAGACACGAGAAAGAGTTAATTTAGTGGCATGTCTCGTATGCCGGACTGCACAACATTGGACTGGATCAATGCAGAAAGGTGCAAAGCCAGTACAATATACCAAACATGGACTAAACGTACGTCTTAACTAATAGATACCTCCATGGTTCTTATGCCTTGATCATCTGTTTTAGGTAATCCTACTTCAGTTTTGTACTTTGCAATTGTCCTCTGCATGCTGCAAACCATAAACCATATGACACAAATTGCACGACTTTATACAGACAATCATGCACTGAATTTATATTTACACACCACGCGCTTTACTCTCAGTCGAAGACAAAATTTATATAGATAAACGTGTCCCCTCTCTACAGGTCCAGTTCAAGTTTGTTGCTACACATTGATGAAACTTTTGCACCTGTAAAGCCTTTGAACGAAAAAATGTATATGGTTTACATGTGAAGAAGCACTTTGAAGCATAAATTTAAATAAGTAAATGAGTACATCTCTAATGATTTAAGCTTTTAGACAAAGTAGTTCGACGTGGTATTGGAATAAGCACAAGCTCTTAGGCCCCGTTTGATAAACATGATTTTCCATGGAAAATTTCTAACTTTTGCACCTGTTTGATAGCAAAATTTTCCTGAGAAAGCGTTTTCCTCCTAGACACCTCACGCGCCACTTTTCCTTGAATGGAAGGAATTCCTTTTCCATTTGGTTTTGTGGTTTTTCATTTTCCAGTTCTTTTTTTTTGACAATTGGAACAAATTTTAGACCCTATGGTAAAAAAAAAATTATCACTTTAATGGATAATTTCCATAAAAAACAAAGTCAAACGGATATCAAACTTTCAATATTTTCCAGGTGGAAAATTATACCAATCACACACAATTAATTACAATTCTCAATAAAATAAATTTTAGGCAATTCAATTCCCTGAAATTCATTTTCTTTCCACCAATTTTCTACCTTTGCAATCAAACGGACCCTTCGTAAAAGTCTCGGCTATCTTGCCTCTTCCAAATTTATTAAAATGTTGGTGCATGTCTGGCTTTTGATTTAAAAAAAAATAAAAAATGAATATGAATTGTACATGAGAGAGCGTATTGAAGGTTATATTTACATAAATAAATGCATCAATTTCTCTAACGACTCAAGCTTTTAGACTATACCGTTCAACACTCACTCACTCACACATTAGGTGTGCATCATGATCAAGTTCGATTGGACGCCAGACTTCCATGACTATTGAAGACGATTGAAAATGAATNAAATAAATGCATCAATTTCTCTAACGACTCAAGCTTTTAGACTATACCGTTCAACACTCACTCACTCACACATTAGGTGTGCATCATGATCAAGTTCGATTGGACGCCAGACTTCCATGACTATTGAAGACGATTGAAAATGAATGAGACAACTTACTCATGACTGGAAAATTGGAAAAACTTTCCAGAGGGAGAAAAAATCAGAAGAGCAACCTCAGCATCACAGAGTACTGATAATTCAAAAGCTTTCTTCAGCAATCCATTTCTTCTCTTTGAGAATGTAACTTGTCTGCTTGAGGGATTCTCAATTCTTTTCAATTCTACTTTTCCTCTCCCCATGTGGAAAACTTTTCCCTCCTGGTAAAACTATTTTCCTCTCCAGAAGAGCTTCAAAATATAGAAAAAAAAAAATAAACAAAAGAAAACAAAAGGCAAAAGCAAAGCATGTTCAAAATACTCTTGAAGGGGTAGCCTATATATAACAAGGCCATGCATGTTATGTAAAGATAATCTCATGGTGAAATCCACCAAGAATGAGACCTTGACAACAATTTAGATAAATACTTTATGAAATGACACGGCTTTAGAAATAGTTGTTTATTATTAATATTTTTTCTGGTTATTAATCAAGTTTTGATTAAATTGAGTTTTTAGTTAAAAGTAATTTGACCTTATTATTAGGGGAAATAAAGGTTTTAGAATCATGTCTTAGCCCATGTTTGTTGAGAATTAAAATTAGATTTTTAGTAAATTTTGATTGAAGTTGATAAAATATGCATTTGAAAAGTTATGAGTCTCATGAAATGTTTGGTTAAAATTAATCGCTGACTTAGACCTTGATTAAAATCTGAATTTTAATTTTCATCAAAAAGGAGCTTAATGTCATTTAACCCCTGTTTGGTGGCCATTTTCTTAGAAATATAATATTTTTAATAGTTAATTTTTGGAGAATGTATTATAATAAAATAGAGAAAATTATTGAATTTACGTGTAAAATATTTTATTGTGTGAAGGCGTGATTGATAATGAGTACATATGAAAAAAAGTTTTGAAAGAATGAGAGAGTCGATCGATGTGAAAACTCTCGCTATATGCATGAGAAACCTTATTTATGAAAGTTATGTGCCTTTTGTCATGGACTTATTATAAATATTAACAAAAATAAATCATTTTTTTCCTCTTCTAACTTATTAAACTGTTATTGTAATATCCACCATCATAGATTAGTTTTTGAAAATAGCATATCATTCTGTCCTGTTTAAGAAGAAGAAATTGTTGTCTTTTGATTTGCCAAGGTATATAAATTATGCATTTTCTCACCAAAAGTGTGTTAATGTACCAAAGAATTTTGGTGGGCCTATGGCCTTTCTTTAGTCCTCTAGTGGGGTTGAGGGACACCCGGGCTTTCTTGGTGGCTAAATTCCTATGGAGGCGAGAGAGAGAACTGGATGCTGGATGTTGATACTGTGAGAGAAACGAATAGAATTATGCATGGAGCCAGGGGCTCAGAGGCGGAAGCCCTTGTCACTATGGTAGATGGGGTGCTTCAAAAGGGAGAGGCGAGGGATGGCAGAGCAAGTAGAGTAGGAAGAGGAGTTGGCTGACCCTGGAGATTGGCATGTTGAAACTATTAAGACTTGGGAGTTGGAAGTTCGTCTTAAAAGGTCAACATTTTTAAGAAGAATCGTCAAATTTCTCACAAGTTGATCTATATTTTCATCTTTATTCGACATGAAATTTATCCATCGACATGTTCATAGTGGCTTGTTTGAGCAAATCAATCTTGAAATCCATGTTTTCTTTTATTTTTTTGAGTCTTAATATCGCTCGTTAGAGTTTAATGAATTTTGATATCATATGAAGACTTGAATGTCCATCTTAAAATGTCAACATTTTTAAGAGAAATAGCTTAATTCATTATATGCTAGTCTATATTTTCATTTTTATTCAATATGGCTACGATCTATAATCTTTCTTCAGTTCACAATTGGCTGATTTTAGCCTAGAAATCATTTCATTTTGCTTGTACTTGATTTGTGCAATCTTCCTTAATAGAAGCTAAAAAACTAACGCAACTATCATAGGGGAGTAGGGGCTATGGCATTTTGTCAACCTTTTTGTCACCTCCTTATGTACAAATAGCATTATTGGAGGAAATAGGTGGGTGTGGTGGTGCTAGAATCTCAAAGCTGGTGCCAGGGGGGTTATTCGGTAAAGTGTGGGAGCCTTACCTTACGTTAAAGTTGGTTCGAGTATAAGGCTACTTAGACAGTCATTTAAGGCCCTATATTTGACGAGGCTCAACATTTTTGAAATTTACATATTTATACCTTTTAAGTTTTCTTTTTATTAATGAATAATTTGATTTTTCAACTTTATTTTCTTGAAAATCTAATAGACTTTTAGATTGTTAGTTACCATCGACCCAATAAATCAAAAATATAAAATACATCGTGTTTTTAGGTTACAACTTACACTCTAATCATACTTTTTTCTTTTGATAAATTTAATTCACCGGCAAAATTCGACTCTATTAAATAATAAATAATAAAATAAAGAATGATTAATCTTCCCTATCGGAAGAGAGACCATAGTGGCATAGCATTATTGATGATTCTTCAAAGTACGAGAACCTTTGTCGATTACACCAACTACTTCTCTATTGAATATGACATTGGTGTAAGCAATTGGTGATAGAGGTGCGTTGATGATAGTCGGTAATAAGCATCAACATTTCTATCTAAAATTACCAACAAATATTTTTTTTCCACCGTATCACTTATAATAATATCGTCGGCAATCCTGAGGTATAACTTTTTTAGCTGTTATATTTAATTTTTTATTATCGTCTTTTAAAAGGTCCCATAAAATGTTTTGTCTGTGGACCTTAAATTATTTGAGTCGTCTAAGCTTGTGGGAATGATCGAATTTTGCCCCAAGTCCCAAGGCCTTCAAGTAGGTTTAGCAAAAAGCGATTCTCGTTAGGTGGTTCAAAGTCTAAAGTATAATTGTTGCTTTGCTCTAAACGGGGTTGTCTTGTCTGAAATTATGTCACTGATGCACCATGTTTGGTGCGTGTCTTATAATTTCGTTTCTTACAATGGCAATAGAATAGCTCGTACTTTTGTTACTCGTATAAACAATCACCACAGATTGGGCCACGTGGCAAGCAAGCGAAGGTACCCGCGCCATATGGGACAACGCGGGCGACCCTGTTTTATTTAATGGGAGGGCCCCTCTCATTGTAAGAGAATTGAACCGACCCCCTTTGAGTAGAGGTCCCATTGAGTAGACGTCCCAACGCGAGCTGGCCTGAACGAGGCGAATAGCAAGATTCCCAATAGATCTTGCAGTGAAATAATTGACAAGACAATTCATCGCCGCCACCGTCCCTACCTACTTGAAACGGTGACATCCTACTCGCAAGAAGTAAAGCTGAGATACGAAGATCTTAGCATTTAATGCTTTGATTGACTGATTGACCTTCTCTGTATGTCCCAATTCACTCGATGAAGACACGTGCCCCAACATCGAACGGCCCTCATTTGTTTTACGTAAGTATAAATACACATACTTAGCACCATTCAAGACTAATGCAAGTTTAAACTCTTGAATCCTCTCTTCCTACAAAACATCATTTACATATAAACCGCCCCCCTTTTATGAAATAGGAGTCGCATAACCAGCGTCCTTTAAGTTGAGAATTATTATTTTGTTGGTTTGCCAATAGAAATCATCGATTGGTTCAACTTGAATTGAGATCAAACTCGAGAGGATGTGAAAATCTTCAGTATCTATTGACAACTTCCCTGGTACGATTTTTGGGGTCAACAACTTTAATTTTGATAGCTTATCTAATGAAGTTTCAACCCAATATGTTAGATTATATTTCTCGCTTTGTTTCGTCCATCCTTGATAGCAATATTAAAAATTCGTTGTTCTTCTACTTTTTGAAAAATACTAGCATACATGGGGTCCGCTTGATCAATTACTGAAAAATTTTAAAGAACCATGCTATGAGTACTGGATTTTTTCATAGAAAACATACAGGAATTTAAAATAAAGGAAAATGATTGAAAGACTGTAGGAGGAAAAATACACACACGGATAGGATTGATGTATTTCAAATTTTTGACAAAAATCTTACAAAAATTCCAATACTTAAGAAATTTTTCAATTTTGAGATGTCCATCTTTTTTAGAGTAAGGCCCGTGACAAAGGGTGGCTCCGCTCTATATATTTTTTATATAAATACTTGTGGGTCCGTCCTTTGCGAGGGGCATGTAAGGCTCTTGTGAACTCTCTTCTTAATGGGCAGAGTGGAAATGGCTTCATTTAGTTTGTTTTCATTTGAAAGGCATAATTAGGTTAAATATTCAGTCTAGTCTTAATAAAACCTTAAATGAATGGCTGAGTTGGTCAAGATTATATTTTGAGTAGTTTGACGTTATCGTCAATGTGATCGAAACTTTTAAGAGATAATAATGTTCATTAGACAGGATCAATGACAAGGATAGAGGCGACGGGGCGTTGTAGAAGACATTGATTGTGTGTTGTGTTGTTGTTTTTTTTTTTTTTTTAAATTGTCCAATTATGTATTGACACGTGTCTCTCCTGTCGTTGAGTTTGTCTTAAGCCTGTCATTGTAGCAATATTGTAATATAAATGTGTCCATGCTAGTATAATCAATGTATATCAAAGTAACTTGTCTGACAAAAATTATGGATTAATAGAGTTATTAAAGTAGATCGATAGGTTAGTTCTAGGAAAAGTTTAACAAAACTTGGTCTTGTCCTATCAGTATAATTGGATTAGTACACTTGACCAGCCATTTATACACTTAAACCGGTCGATTTTCAGGTGGGTTTCATTGAAACCCAGTGAACCAGTTTGTTCAATTGGGTTCCGAGAATTTACAAATGTCCAACAGATTTTTTGAAGATTTAGAACATGGATTGTCGAGTTTCAAAACAGAGATACTAGCTTGTTAAAGTTATGCTTTTCCACTAGGCTACCCACATTATTTGGACTACGTTTTGCCTGCTAATTTATAATATATTAAATATCACATCAAATGATTCGAAGTGAGAATCATTTTTTTAACGATTCTAGCTCTACTACAATTAAATTATTTCAATAATACTTTACTTTTCATTTTTCAATACGTATTTCATTTATTTAATCATTTGAACAATATGATCATGAATTATTTTGTTAACTATTTAGTCACCATCAATGTACATTTGAAGATTCATTTCACTTGTATACTTTCGTTTTTCAATATGCATTTAATTTATTTAACCAATTGATTATCGTGAATTATTTTAATAACTATTTAGTCATCATAAATATACATTTGACAGATTGATTTTACTTGTGTACTTTCAGCACATGAAACCCAATTATATATTGTAATAAATATTACAAAATTCTTGTTCATATATGAATCCCCTTAATTCTTAATTAATTAATATTCATTTTCATTTATGCAGTTTTTTGTTATTAATTCTAATTATAGGTTAATTAAAATTTTAATTTAAGAATACATTTTATTATTCACTTCTATGTATGCTAAATTAGCATTCAGTTTCACTTAATTAAAAATTTAATTATATTCGTTTAATATAAATGATTTAACATTCATTGTCTCCTTGATATTATTTCCAAATTAATTAATATTCACATTAATTTATGTATTGTATTTGCTTTAACCATTTAAACATTATTTCATGAATTATTTTATCAATTATTTAGTTACCATTAATGTACATTTGACAGATTCATTTCACTTGTATACTTTCACCACATGAACTTCAATTACAAATTGTAATAAACACTACAAAATAATTGCTCATGCATTTATTCCCTATTATTAATTTTCAATTAATTACTATTCATATTCATTTAATTAATATTCATATCCAAATATTACTTTTACAGTACTTATAAAATATTTTAAAATAACATGAAACATACGTTCAACCGTAACTAGTATATAATATCAAAATGTATTACTCGAGATTACAATATTTTTATATTATTTTAAATATTTAAAACAAACAAAACTTCATAGGAAATAGAAATGAAAACGAGTGATAATTTAACTACCACTATATAAACATAATTTAATGATAAGAGCTCGATTTCTTTAAAATCTTGTATAAACCGCTAAGAAAATAAACAAAAGAGATTAGATGTGCAAATAATAGTCTAAAATAAAATAAAGGAAAAATCCGAATACTATACAAACTAATAAACTTAAACTAAATACTTTGTTCCTCGAGAACGGTGTCAAAAACTTGTTCGTGCAAAAACCACAAGCTATAAAATTGTTGCCAAGAAATAGATTTGATGAGTTGCGAGTATCATCCCATATGGAATAAATTCAATTCAAATTTATTAGTTTTGTATGGAATTTGAATCGTGTAAACAAAAGAGATATTTTCATTTGAATTTATACTAAATTATCTATGAAAGTGGTAAAAATTATTTTTGTATCAAATTATAAATGATTGTATTGGATTTCGAATCTATCTATTACTATCTATTTCAATTTTTAATTTGTGATCTAGTTCCGTTCATACATTTTTGACAATCAGTAAAGTTATGATATATAATTTTTTTCCAAGACAAATTAAATCAATCTTAACCATGACACGAATCATTTTCTAATCCGAATTCAAATGATTATAATGCATTAATGTTTAGAATCTATTCATAATCCGAATTCGAATGATTAGAATACATTAAGGTTTAGATTGTCTACATGATTACACACGTGATAAATGTTATACCTAATATTTATTGCACATATGTTAATTTTACTGCTTTTTGAATTTATTATGAGTCTCTCAATACTACAACTATTAATTAATTATCTAATTGGTGATCAAACAATTAAATAATGCAATGAGTATGCAAAATTAATCAAAAAATGCAAAAAATAAACTAAATGACTAGCCTTGAATTAAAACAAATCAATAATAGGGTTCATTTTCATATAATACAAAACGGATCTAGTCTAGCATACTTTTAAATAAATTACAAGAAAAATAATAGAAAAATATAACTTAGATCATCATAGAATGTAAAAAATGTTGATCTTCAATTTCAACATTGATTTTTTCAAAATCTTAAATGTAATTTGCTTCAATTCGTGCTAGGGTTTTTATTATCGATGAATTTGATGATATTATTGTATATGAAGAGGCAAGAGAGAATTTTGCAATGTGTAGCTCTTGTTTTGTATTTATAGAGGTAGAAATATGTCAAAATCATGTCAAATTTGAATTCCAAAAGAGTTTAAATTGCGAAAGGAAACTTTTGATTCATCTGAGAAAATAACCCCTCCGTACGCAAGCATAACTACCACGCACACACCATTGAACCAAATGGCTTTTGTGAAAACAGGGCTCCACACGTGTACCATGAATTGCCCACACGTACGCTGGTTAGCATTGGTTCGTCCTTAAGCATGTTTTAGTACTTTAGTCATAATTTTTTCTTCCAATATCTAATTGAGATGATTCAAAGTGAGTTGGAAAGATAACTCAAAAGGATATAATTATTCTACATGTACAATTTTTCTAACTTGAACATTTGCTATTTAGAAAACGGATTTCTAGTTGAGGCTAAAAATTTAGAACATAACTTTTTCGAATGAAAATTAATTTGTGAAAATATTTCAACTATATTTCATGCTTCTGACTTCCAACTGCATCCACTTGATTCTATATGATCTTTAATCATCGTTTTGTGGTCCGAAT
>CAIGRQ010120012.1:0-15016 GCA_903798375.1 Fraxinus sp. D2006-0159 | reverse complement strand
TCGTGCATAGATTTCTTAACTTTTAATGCACTTTTATATATTTTAGTTCACATAAAAATATAGTGTATTTTTGTTTAAAAGAAATTTGCACTTGAGGTGGTTAAACTTCTATATCCATGTGTTTTGGTCCTTTAAATTTGAATTAAAATCATAGCGGTCTTTCAGTGACCATTTGCAAAACAAATTAAAATTTCATTGACTGTTTGTAAAAGCGCATGAAATTTCAGTGATCGTTTCTGTAAGTTTTAAACTTCAGTGATCGTTTTTTTATTTTTAAATAATTTTAGTGACCGTTTGTGAAATTAACCCAATACTTTTTAATTTATTCTATTTTTGTAATTGATTCCCTAAAATAAAATAAATCTGAATTGGCCCAAATAAAGCTACAATCTGAACCATACCTGCTAAATCTTTGTTTGGTTTAGATAAAATTTAAATTTGATTTAATTACGTGATTGAAAATAAAACTATGAATCCAATGAATTGTGTGATTCAAAATATTTTTTTTTTAAAAAAAATAAAAAAATAAAATCAAAATTGGACCAAATAGGGCTAACCCACTCACAGGCCCTCCTAGCTACAGATTCTTGGGACAATAAACCACTAACGGGCCCAAATAAATGTTACTCTGGATCGGTTATCAGTCAGGTTCCCCTTTTTCCAACCCGTTTGAACACCCACTGCCCCAAGTGACCCGTTTAAGGTTGACGACGATTGTGCGTCAATACCTTGCTTAGCGACGGTGCTTTCACGAAAAGCTAGCCAAAATCGTCGGAGAACGACACACACATATACAGGAACCTTTACATACGTCATATAATTTTTTTTTTTTTTTAGCTAATCATGCTATATATTACGTTCATTATGGCAGATGGCGAAACATTTTGACATTGAAGAACACAATTATTCAATCAACATGGATCACTACATCATCAACAGCCCGTTTGGCTAATTTCCATTCTACTGATGTTTCCTTTGAGAAATGGAAGAATAAGTGGAACCCAGTAAGTTCTTTTTTTGCCGGGTTCTCGAAATTACTGTAATATGATTTTTAAAGACATAGCATTTCTATTCTCGTTGAATTATTTCAATTAAGTATGTGTGCCTTCTATGTTCTTTGATTTTCCTTATCATGTTAGGTAGGTATCTATTCATTCTTATTGAATTCCGGGATTTTTTATTTTTTGAAACATTGGTTATTTTTGCTGGGTTTGTTGTACATTTTTTATGTTCACACTTAGCTAGGTAGATCGAACACAATATGACATTGTTCATTTGTTGCAAAAAGACCATATATTTGGAGAAATATGTGAGAAACGACTTGAAACATTTTTTTCAAGTCTCTTTGGCAATTGTCTTGGCGCATTTTGATGGTGATCATGTTGGTACAGACTGCAGATTGTGGTGGGAAAGATATTTTCAGCCAGCAGCATGGCAGTATTACTCAGTTCAGCTAGGGCATGTGGACTGGGTAAGGAATTGGTTACATATTTATTTGGAGAAGTTTGTAACACTCTTCGCATCGGATATGTGATAGTTACGTAAAACGTATATAATAAGGTCGGTTCTTTCAAATCAGATATTTTCGGGCTAAGTGGCCCATTGCCAGTGTATTTGATAGGCGACACCTCCCAACATTAATTTAAGTATTTCAAGCCAACTGATTAGTGTCGAACTATGTCGCAAAGACTAGTAATCTAACTTAGGATTTGAGAGGTGGTATTGGAGCTGGGGTTAGTCGGAGGTTCGAGAACTAAATGATATGGCATAAAGTAGTGTACTGTAGTGCTGATAACAGTTAGTTCTCATGGTCAGAAGAACAATTGATAAGTATTAGCTGGCTGTGTGAGAACTAAATGTTGTTGAGGACAAAGTACTATTAATATGGGAGAATTTTTTCAGAAGTGTGAGAATGTTAATTGTTATGACCACGTAGATTTATACTTCTGCTTCATGAGAAATGGCATTCACAAAGGTGTGAACTACGTTAACTGTTATTATATATTTGCCATTAGTTAATATTAGAAGAGGTGGAATGGGGGTGTCATACGTGACAACATTGTGATGCAACCTGCTCTTGATGTCGTTACACTTGATCCCTACGAATGAGAGGTGAAATGGAAGTTGTTTTTCTACTTGCTCATCTGGAATACATAGTTCATGGAATTTTGTGGTCAAAAAATTGGTCATTGAGTGGGAAGTTTTGTTTAGTTTATGTATCAGGTAAAGTATAATTTTCGTACCGCTAGACACTTGTGCAGTATTGGGATTCTTAGGAAAGAAAGATAAAAATTGAGGAGGATTCAAGTCATTTTGGTGCTCTTAAGTTTTCTTGGATATACTGTAGCTGCCTTTGAATTTTGCCAAGACCACTAATGGATTATCTAGCAATATAAATATAGAAATTGTTTCACTGCTGTACCGTGTCTTGTTGCATAATGCCAGTTATTATAATCAGATATGGCAAGATCGAGTTCTTGTGAAAAGGGAGAACATAATTTTTTTGCTATGCTTAGAATTTGAGAGAGAGAAAAGGGGAGGATTGAAGCATTTTCATGAGACGAAAACCACCTTGATAACGTAAAATACCTAAAGAAGACTGACTGATGGGCATTTACAATGAATTAAATTAACGAAGACGTTACGACGACGAAAGCTTCACGAAGCCTACCTTAGTTAACCTTAGGTTCATCTCCTCTATTTTGTCTGTTTGGTGCAATTAGGTAACTGTCATTCATGAGAAAGTTAATGGAGAAGAGGGCAATTGTCTCTGATGACATTTTCCATTTTGATATGCCCAATTGGCCAATTGTTGTCCATTTTCTGTTTGTATGTGAGAGCTATTTTTTACTCATTCCTTTTGGTATGTCAGAAATAGAGTAATAAAAAAGAGAGATCTACACTAGTTTAACAAATAAAGTATCTATGCAGGATGTAAGCGGTCAACAACCATCGAAGGCAAACAAGCCATCTCAGGTTTTCTTATTTATTTTTTGTACCTTAGATATTGGTGAATTTGATGATTGAATTTATGGTTATAAAAATCGATCCTTCCTACTTCATTCTACCCTTTGCTTTGCGTGCTTCTGTACATTTCTTCACTTGATGGGATTAGCACTTGAAGCGTGTTAACATAATCAGAAATTTACTTATTTATTTTCAGTTGCTTACACAATATATATATATATATACTCTGATTTTACATAGTATCTTGTGACGATCAGCCTTTTCTGGGTCTATCTTGATGTGTTAATTTGGAGTTCTAATTTAGCAAATATGCCTTTTGTTGGCTGTTGCTTTAAGAATCAATGATATTTGAATAAGTTAGTTTTTACCCCTGTTGCGTTTATTACTTAGACTTCTCTGACATTTGAAGATTTTGATTCAGAATTATATAAGATATGCAGTACGACAAAAGCGTGCTGATGCAAAGAAAGCTCTTAAAAATCTTATCTTCAATGGGGGTTGTTCCAAATCAATAGCAGAGGTATGCAACCGGTCAATCTTGTACATTTAATTACGTGATTAACATGCTTTTATAACACATATTTTCTTATATGTAATATGTTTATTGTAATTTGTAACACTTTGTTTTCTTATTTATGATACCTTTCATGTATATCTGTTTGTATGTATATGCACGTGTATGTACTGTTATTCATGTGCGTGTGTGGATAGATGCATTTATTACCTATAGGAGCTGGGATGGTGAGATGAGATTTTGTTCACAATCAGGGTTCTCTCGTTTCACATGCAATACTGGTTAGATTCTTGCAAGGCTTTCCACGCGAAAACAAATGCCTCTCTTCACCTTTGGTGTAATTGAAAGTTAAGTCCGTCTTCAAAAAACTTCTTCTCTATGCCAATTTCCTTTGACGAAAAAGTACTTTCACAAAACATTTAGTTCCCCACATGGACTAGGGTGAGTTGAGTCATTTGGAAGGAAGTCCATGATGTAATATTCCTCATTTGCAGTTTTATTGAAATTCACGACTTTTGTCTAATGGATGAACATGTTTTGTTTCTCGCTCAAAAAAGTATCCAAAACCGCACGGTATTTGGTGTATGTATAGTTTATCTTTTGTATGGTTGGTGTAATATATATCTAGGATCACAGTATATGGATTTGGATATATGTTGAAGAATGGTGAAGAGCTGTTGAAATTTCTAATAAGGACTTGTGCAGATTCTGGTCTAGATATGTAGTCTCAGCTGCTTCAGTATTTTTCACAGTTTATTATGTGAAAAGTCAAATGGATACAATGGCTATGCACATGCCAATTCACTTTTTACCTTGAATAACCTTTTTTTCTAATCAGATGTAGATTTCTTTTATTTATATGGATTTTCTGACCTGTTTTATTTTTGTGTAAATAAGGAGACATTTCATAAAATAGAAGCAGAATGTGAAGATCAATATAACAAGAAATCTCGAATAAAGCCTGCTCGTCAAGCTAGGAGAGCTTACCACAAGAAAATAAAGCGTTAGTTCGTCTTTTCTCCAACAATTTTGTTGACCCATTAAAATTATCTTTCACTATTCTAGTTATTCATGTTGAAATTAAACTGTTCTTCTGGAGGACTTGCAAGAAAAATTTCTGGTTGGATCGTTCACATTACACATTCATTCTTTAAGCATCTTAGCATTTATGCCAGGCTCACTGTTGGAGAAACCTAATTTTATCATTCTAGAAGGATGAGCTTTGTTTATCCTTTAAAAATCATTTAGAAGAATCTTACTATTAAGTTCTCTTGCTAACTTGGAAACCCAAATAAGGTGATAAAGCATGCTCTCTTATAGAAAACAGCATTACTTGGACCTTATGAATTGTCATAAGACAGTTTTTTCTTGAAGCCATCAACCTCAAGACAACCAATAAATTAATCATTTCAAGATCTTGAGCCTAGCACAGAATGTAAAAAGTAATGTCAACCTGAGTAAGAATCGTGTAACTAGTTCAAATACGTGGGCTATGTTAATATTGGTACAAGTCCAAATCACATGGACTTCTAAATGACGTTAATGTAGACAGATGTTTGACGAAAATAATGCACTAGTAAAAAATGAATGCAAATTAAGAAATATGTAATGTATAAATCATGATAAGAAACTGCTAAGATGGACTGCTATTAGATGCCAAAGGACAAGACAGTGAACCTAAGGCAAACAACTGTTAGTAAGTGATATATGGCGAGACGAGAAGCAGCTTGAAATATTTAGCGTGAGCAGCATTATAAGTGGGGTGAACTTGAAACCAGCACGTCAATTTGATGGATTTTCTGGAGATGGGAGGTGAACATGGAAAGATCTAGGGAGAATGAAGAAGCGATACGCCTTCTTCCTATCTTTGCAAGTTATACTTCATCTGCAATTCAATGTCGTGATTTGAAATGGCACGCATATTTTTAGGTGTGAGTTGAAAAAGTGAATAGCTGATGTAGTTTTTCTTTTTTACCCTCAAAACTAATGACAAAGAATCCTTGTCCATCTCATCCTGTGCAAGGGTGTTTATGGAAAGAAAATGGTTTCTGGGAAAGGGCATATTTATGGACATACAAATAGGAAATAAGGTAATTCAATTGTAGACAGAGAGAATAATTTCTAATAGCTTTGAAGCCCCTGATTTCCTTTGTAGAATTTAGACGCTGAATGAAGTTCTTCAAATCACAATTTAGTTATTTAATTGCTATTCCGTAGCATTTATCTTATCAAGTTTAAATAGCTCCAGTGGAGAACCGGTGGAGTGAATAATTATAATGGACGATATGTATGTCTATCTCTAATCACTTCCAGTTAGTTTATTATATTTATCGATGAAAACTCGTGCATTTTATTCTTATTTTTTGTTCTTTTGAAGGAACTCATTTGTGCGTAATATGATCGAGGTAATTCGAGGGGTCAGAAAGATGGTTAACGATTTGCACGATTGAACTTTTATAATAAGTTGGAACACTTTGAATTAATTCTTAACGAGATTGCGCATTTTTCAGGTAAGCTTCGCAGGGATAATATGTTCGAAGATTTTGATGCATGCCCTGAGAGAATATTTCAGGCAACTTTTGGGAAAAGATGCTTCACTTGGACCTNCGAGGGGTCAGAAAGATGGTTAACGATTTGCACGATTGAACTTTTATAATAAGTTGGAACACTTTGAATTAATTCTTAACGAGATTGCGCATTTTTCAGGTAAGCTTCGCAGGGATAATATGTTCGAAGATTTTGATGCATGCCCTGAGAGAATATTTCAGGCAACTTTTGGGAAAAGATGCTTCACTTGGACCTTTAAACCTTGGGAAATGGGATTTGACTGGAGGGAAAATTTTAGCTGGAACAACAGAAGATACGAAGAACACGATACTAAAGGTGGGACCGAATTCACTTATGGTTCTACAATTGTAGGAACATATTCAGATAGGATAACTCTTGGTTTACCCCCAGCTGGACCTTTGAAGATCGAGGACGTCAAGACTGCGTGAGTGTTCTCGTTGCTGTGTTTTGTGTATTAATCTTGAAAAATATAAAAGTTACTTTTGTGTAACTTTTTGTTTCCAGAGGCATGTTTGGCTAAGCTAAAAATATGTAAAAGTTACTTAAAAGTAACTATTTGTTCCCAAACATTTTGGATAAGATAAATTTTTTCCCCCTAATTTTATGTTTTAAATGTATAAATGTTACTAATTTGAAAGTAAAATGTATCTTACTATCAAAGTAAGCAACTTATTTCCATTTTGATCAATAAAATATATATGTAGTATTCAAGTTATTATTAGCTATAAGTAAATCTTTTAACCTTAGCTAAACATGCTTATATTTCTTTAAAATACAATAAATTACTTATTTTTAATGTAACTCTTGCTCTATTGTCAACATAAGTAGATTTATCTCCATCTTAGACCAAAAGAAATTGTTATTTTAAAACTTGCTCATTTACTCTTAGGTGAACTTTTTAGGCTTAGGCAAACATGCTCTACATGTTCCAGTGATACATTACAAGTTAAATGTCAAATTTGATAAGAATCCATGAAAATATTTCTTTCGTGTAGCTTTCGCTCGTCAGCTTTGAAGTGGCATCCTGACAAGCATCAAGGTCCTTCAAAGGTCAGTTTCATTATTGTTAATCGGTTAGCTACATGTTTCTCTTTTTGAGAATATTAATTAGTCATAAATACACCCTAACAACATTTGCATCAGTACTATTTAGGTTTTGTTTATAAAGCTTCAATGAGTTTGATGTGATGAGCATTCTTGTGTGCATATTGTAGTTTAGTATTAGCATTTGGAGTATTTATGGAGTGTTTGGTAAAGTGGTTGGACGGCACTGATAAGCGATTCAGAAAAATAAAGAAGCTAAAATCTTATTATGGATTGTATTGTCCTATTAAATATTGGGTACCAAAATGCGCTTAATGTCTTGTGGATACAATTTGATACAATGGTAAATCACACTTCTAATTGTCTAAATAAAATTTGATTGCATGACGTTGATAGCACCGACTGAATCTGGTTTAAGATTGAAAGGTGAGCTCAGTTTCCTTTAGATTGTAGTATATTATTATTAAGAAATCCAACGTTAATTGTGAACTCTTCTAGCATATTCGACAAGGTGCATTGAATGCAGGGGCGGACGCAGGAATTTATGTTAATGGAAACCAAAAATTAGTTAATAAAGTGAAATTGCATTATTGGTACCAATCGTCATTGTATTAAGTTTTGGTTATGAACTTAATATACGACGATTTAGTTTTAATTTTTAAACAACTTATTATAGGTGCTTAAATCTACCTTGATGAGCGACGAGAGTTGAACTAGATTTAAGGGTGAGCTAATTTTTTGAAAATAAGAGAATAATGTCACGTAAACAATAATTTAATACAAAATATGATAATATTACCTATTCAAATTTTATCTATATTGGATAAAATTCATTTATTGTTGAATCTAAGTGTATTTTCTCAGTGAGATCTCGTTTAATATTTTTCATGCTTTAGAAAGTTAAACTCATCCTTTGACAGAATATCTGAAACCTTAAAATGTCCTAGGTTTCTGTATTTTTCTGTTTCATTATTTAGATTTTTTTGTCAATGGTGTAGAGGAAGACGTTAAGATCTATGAGCACAGGGAATAAATGTTGAATTTTTTTGGTCCCTTCTGTAAATAGTTTTTTGCTTGATGAAATCATTAATTTGTCGTATTTTCACAAAATTGGGAATTAGTTTACATCAACTTAAATCTCGTGCTAGGGCTTCATGGTCTATTTTTAAATTGAATTAGAAGTTGTGGCTGCACTTATTTTTAAATGGGCTATTGTTACGAAAATTCCTCTTTATTAACGGATCTGGGCTGGGGCTCGACCCGCCAGACAGTATTAAGAAAGGAAAAGTTAAGATTTTGTTTATCTTCATGTCCAGTACTTGTTCTATATTGCTTACCGAACTTGTCCCAATTACATATTCTGACTGGAGCTGTTAGTATGATTTTGGAGTGTTGATAAATGTATTACTTTTGGCAGGCAGTTGCAGAAGAGAAATTCAAGCATTGTGTCAATGCATACAAATCATTGTGCAGTGCACTCTCTACAACAGCTTGAGCTTCACTTTCTCTCCCCCCTTCCCGCCTAATTCTGTATGGATCCAAACAACAAGCTAAAACTTTTTCCAAATAAATTTGAAGTTGCAGGTGAACTTGTGTGGATCCAAATTAGGTTTATTTATTTATGTAACTTTTTAGAGGAAAAATAACACATTCTTGTATTTTATATTCTTTATAAATCAATAAAATATCAAGTATTCAGGTTGCTTACTGTTACAATGCATCCATCTTTTGTAACATGTATTTTTGTTTTGTAACATGTATTTTTGTCTATCTTAACATTTGCATGTTGTTGTTGATCCCAGAAAATAAGATATTTTCCTGCAACTAATGAAAATAGTTATGAATATGTTTGATGGTTTTCTTCATGTGAACGTAAGTTGTTTATATAGGTGGAATATATCCGTAAAATATCTAAATACTTACGGATAAAACACGTTTATTTATTTATTAAATTTTATCTCTAACTTGTGACGGGACTATAGTTCCCACTCCCCTCCCTGCCACTAGTTCCACCTCACCACCATCGCCACCACCTCATTCTATCACCTCACTACCGCCAGTTCCTTGACACCACCCGTCACCTCAGCCATTGCAGTTTGGGAACTGCGGTGGAGGTTGGAGAAAGATTTTGTTCCTTTAATTTGTGTTCCCCCCTAAATTTTAACTTTAGCTCTCAAATAATATTAAAACAGTTTATTTGCTCGTGGAATTGAATTTGCTCAGCATGTTGGATCATCAAACAACTTTTTAAGCTTCGTGTAAACTTCATGGAATTGAATTTTATTTTAATCTTCAAATGTGGCAATTTGGTGGGCGTGGGCGTGGGCGTGGGCGTGTTTTGTCCCTTTACAGAGATCAAATCAAATGCAAGTACGCAACCAAGTTCAGTTTATCCATTCCATTTTTTTATTATTATTATTTTAAAAAAAAAATTTGCAAGAAACGTCCTTAGCAGTCACTGAGATTGCATTTTTTAGCAAGGAAATCTTAAGCCAAGAAATTTATTTGAGCCAGGACTTTCTTCATCTAAGTTGTCATAATATTCAAAATATTTGGTTTCTTGATTTGCATCACAGAAAGGAAAGTAGGTACCAAGGAAACACAATCGTACTTTTGACTGAGCTTTACTGTGATTCAATTGTAGCATCAATGTGGCAATCACTTGAACTACATATTTGCATGGTGTAATGCACCAAACCATACAAAAGATGCCAAAGTAGTTATAAAAAAATAGCGACTAACAGAACAAGAAAATTTTATTTCCCATCAGCAGGCATAAGACAAGAACAGAAACAGGCTCAACTCAAATTACTGTTAAAAACAAAATTTGTTCGTATAGCAATCATCGAGCTCTACAACATCTAAGCAAACGTCAGGTAGTTTAAGCAGACATTGGCTCTTTCTCTTCGTGTGTCAGAGGAATTGGTTTGGTAGGGGCAGGCAGACGTCCAATACTATCTACTTTATCTTTCTGTTTCGGTGGAGGCCTTGCTGCTTTAGGAAGCAACCTGCCCTTCTTCTCGAACCACTCGGGTTTCAGCAATGCCCGGAAGCCCAGTTTGTTGTAATACACCCTTCTTACGGACCCACCAGCAGCTTCGACTGCTGCTTTTGCCCTGACAGTGACTCTCGACACCTGTAAACATGATTCTATAAGCAGCAATTCAAGGTTACAAGAATATTCATGATATGATATGTGCGCGGAGACTGAGTAAAGACACTTGTTCCTCCCATCTAAGTAAAAGAATATATTGAATTGAAATGGATTAGCAAAGAACAGATTCCACTTAAAAGAATAAAAACTAGGAACAGGAAATTATTTGAGGATCTACAAACGTATGTGGATAGCATTATTGATTATTCGAAGGATCAAAACACACGATACAAGGTAATGTTTACATTGCACCATCATATTTTGAATCAGTTTGAAATTTTAGCGATCGGTCTTAGTTTGCAATCGTTGATCCATATTTTGATATTCGTTGCTCGGGGATGTCCGAAGTAGTTGTACTCGTCTTATAATCAATATATATTTACATTAACTGATAAAAAAAATAAAAAACAAAAATGAACCCAAAACTGACACGAAGATCTGGATTACCTCAAGATGGATTGGCCATTGTATATGTTCAGCCCCACGGCCCATCAGTCGAACTCCATCTCTAATCTGCTTCCCTATTGCCCCTGCATCCTATTGTAATGACAAACAATGTGTAAGTAAACTGGCTGCCACAATGGTATGAAGTCATATCAGAAACTCATACTTGCCTTGAGAGTTTTCATTGTTATCAACTCAGAAGAATCTATCTTCCCCGCATTGATCAGCTTTGCAATTTTTCCCAAGCCAACCGGCTGCCACAATGGTACAAGTGCATTCAAAAGTTAAAATTAAAAGGCTAGCGAAAAACAACAATTCACGCATACTGAATGCATTTTGTGTCCTCGTGCAAGGGAGCGAAAGAGGAAAGAACGTATAACCTAACAATTCAGACTAATAATTCATGCTGCAGGCACATTAACCAAGAAGAAGAAAGAAAACAAGCTTCGAAGGTTTGTGCATTCATAAAAACTGCATAGTTGATGGATAAGGATGTTTTAATTCGCGGTATAGCCACATAAAAATAAGATATCTCCACCATGCATGAGTTTTCGTTCTGGTTCTACATATTTAATGAGAAGTGCACACAAAGAAAATACATGTGGTAATATGGCTAAAATGATCCATTTGATTATATGATTCTGATGAAGAAACATGACTTTATCCAATCATTCTTTGGCTCAAGTTGTACTTCCTAGAAGGGGTGATAAATACTGTATCTGCACTTCCAACATTTAGCAGCAGAGTATCACAAGGTATATAATCCCCAATTCACATGAGGATTGTACCATATTTATTTGACTCCTATGTTTTTGTATAAAATCATACACTTTATGTTGAAGATTTGCAAATGTTCCACAAATTGGAATCAGAATCAGAAAACCTTCCACTAATAGCAAGTAATTTTCCAAAAAATAGACAAAGTGCGTCTACCCCCAAAAAATGACATTCATAAGTAAATCGGGAACCATGTACTGATATTACTCATATAACAAACCAACAATGAAAAGATGTGGTTGAGAGAGGTCAGATGAAGTGCACATGAATGAGTTTTGGTACCTTAACTAGACAATGACAAACAGATCAGGTGATAAACTAAATTGGTCATCATATCTTTCCACGACTGATTTCTGTCAGTAAAAAATCTCAATAATACTATTGGTAGAAGCTACTACTAAAATCCAGTTCTATGTTATCACAAACAAAAAGATAACATGCAGAGAGTGGAAGAATCGAAGAAGTGCAGACGAAAGGAGGGGAAACATACGGAAGCTGATTGATAGTTAAGAAAAAAAGATATATCTGGCACAACTTCTTGTATGGAATAGGTTGTGAAGCTTTATATACATATATATATATATATATATATATATATCAACACAAGAAGTTAGCATGGTGTGTCAATTTTACACTTCTTTCCATCCAATACAATGAAATATACAAGTGATTGAAGACGGATTAAATAAAATATCGACCACCATGCACACCAGGAAAACAGTTACTATAGTGTTAAGAGAAGATTTATACCCCGTTTGGTACACATTAAAATTTTCATTCTCATTCTTCTACTCATTTTCAACCACACATTTTTCAATAAAATAATATTTTCCATCACATCACATCAATAACTTTTCTTTCATTTTCAACCACACATTCTCTNCTATAGTGTTAAGAGAAGATTTATACCCCGTTTGGTACACATTAAAATTTTCATTCTCATTCTTCTACTCATTTTCAACCACACATTTTTCAATAAAATAATATTTTCCATCACATCACATCAATAACTTTTCTTTCATTTTCAACCACACATTCTCTATCAATCTACTATTCCAGAATACATTCTTCCAAAATAATGTGACTCAAACACACTCTTAATTGTACTTTCATATGGATGTTCGACCTTTTTGTATCGAATTATCTACTCAATGCCTTCTGTTAAGTTTTTGAAGAGAGCCTGTCCAACAGCATGACATAATATGATGTTTATAAGAGGTTTATTTCATCACTTAGCAAAGTTGCACACAAGCATTGTTTATCTTATCATGGCTGTGTACACTTTCTCACTTTTATTCTATAGAATGTGCAACCAGGCAGGATGCTGAATATTACTCAATAACAAAGGCCAAAATTCAGAAACAAAAATACACGACTCTATATTGCATGGACTTGATTAAGAGTATGACATACAACCCCTCATCTTATGTGAACATTCTCAATTTTGCACAAGTTTTTCATTCGGTTTGGATAATAATATCAGAGTACCTGCAAGAACTCTAGGTTTGAGGATCTGGTGCTAGTATATCATGCAAGTACAAAGACTGACTATCGTGTATCATATAAAATCAGCACCCTGTCCCTCATTGGTCACCATTCCTCACCAACGGGCTATCATAATTTGCTACAGAATGGCTCTGTATAATAAACCTAAAGTTTTCCATGATATTTGCATCATTCCCTTCGTCTAATATTTTATATTTCTTCCCATAAAAGTTAAGATTTTACTGAACCTTCGGTCAATAAGTAAGCGATTAACCACAGACAAATGAGATATTCTGTTAACAGACGAGGCTACACATGGGAATCCTAGGCCCACGAGAAAAAGAGACAGTTTTTAGTCACAATATAATCTTGTAGAAGACTCTTGATTACATGCCCATCACTTCACTGTCATTGATTTGGGAAGTAGAAAGTAGAAAATAATGAAGAAACCAGACCAACGTGCAAAATAATTGCATACAAATGGCATTCTCACAATGCATCTAGACTACTAATTTAGTGTATTAACTTAACTTCAGGATTATGCTAATCCTCTCTGAGAAAAATCGTTCAAGTGTAACTTGACTAACGGTCAGAGCAATTTGTTACAGTCACTAGTTTTACATATTCAATTTTCATGCTAAGAATAATAACTGGACCCATTTCTCAAACTCAAAACTTTTATCAGTGGATATCTCTCCATCTTCTTGCAATCAATAAATCTATAGAATATCAATATTTGGGCCAATGCCATGTAAATGTTTTATCATGTAACACATACTATTGTACTTTTATGTGGTTCAAGAAAGCAAATATTTTACAAACATTACTCTCCGAATGAGCACAGAAATGAATAAGCTGCAGAACTGAAAATTTTTAGAAATTCCAAAGCAATATTAATTTAAATTTTCCACAAAAATCACTGAACTACAACTCAGACAAACACACACACATATATATATAGGACCTGAAAAGTGAGGCTGAAGGGATTCTTAAACCCGCGTTTGGGGAGGCGGCGACGAAGAGGAGTTTGACCACCTTCAAATCCAAACTTCATAGTACCCCGGGCCTTCTGTCCCTTATGCCCCCGACCAGCCGTCTTTCCCTTGCCCGACCCGATACCCCGGCCCTTCCGGGTCTTCTGTTTCCGGGCCCCTTTGTTATCCCTCAAATCGTTCAATGCCAATAGGCTGCTGTAAGCCCTCGCACTCCGATAATTAAAACATCCATTAGAACTCAGGTTCGATAAACCTGGCGGGCATTCTACGAATTGCAGCAATGGGGTTACATTGGATATGCGCGGTGGCAAGATTGAGGTGGGTTTGTGGAATTGATTGTGAGCATTGTGGATTGAAGTTGATAATAGTGAAGTTAATCTTCTTCTCAGCATTTCAGAATATACAAGTGTGCGTATGAATTTAGATCAATCTCTTCATTCAAATTCTAGGTTTAAGGGTTAGGGTTTTTTAACCACGGTTTAGGGGTGGGACTGACTGGAAAATGAAGATGGGGGAAATCATGAAATTTACCTTTTCATTTTCGCCCAATAGGAAGGCGGAATTGCACGATTGGTCCCTAATTCAATGTCTCGGTAAAGTTGATTCTTAGCCTCTCTCTAAAAGAGATTTAAATTATTTGTACAATGTTAGATGATAATATTGTTGATAATGTATAAGTTGACAAAAAATTATTTGGTGAAAAAATAAGTTATTGCTCAAATTGTCCAATGACAACATGTCACATGACATATTATCAACAAAATTGTCATTCAACATTGTACACCAAACATGATTCTTATAAAAGGTACATGTTGATATTCCCCAATTATCATTTTCATTAAAATAAGCCGTTAATATCATTGCAAACTCTTAAATACATAGAGCGATAAAATGGGATTTCTTAATTTCTGCCCCACCTCTCGAAAATGTCCAATAGGGAGAGAACGACAATTGTGACCCAGCCAGCAGCCCCCCCCACCCTACCCTACCCTACCCCGTAGCAATCTCTATGTAACAAAGATTTGAGTGCCTTATATCACGACCAAATTGTTATTAAGACAATTAAGT
>CAIGRQ010120004.1:0-18541 GCA_903798375.1 Fraxinus sp. D2006-0159 | reverse complement strand
AGTGGACTCGAACTGGATGTTCAAACTTCAATTAAAATTTAACTATATCCATATGGTACTACAGTAAATTCAACCGATATAAGCATTGAAGTGTCTTCTGTCACCCAGGCCTCCATTTTTTGGTGGCCAAGAGGTCACATGGTGTCTTGTCTTCAAGGTTTTGGTGAGGTTGTAGGTCCACGCAATTGACACGAGGCACCGAATTGATGGTCTCACTGAAAAGTTTAGTCTAAAGACAACATGAATAATGATGATTACCGCATTGAAGGCCAAGACATCATCAGACAAAACCCATCAGGACTAGTTCGGGATAAAATAGAACAATGGAGGGGCTGGGGAAGCAAATGACACAGGTGAACAATGAGATGCAAGCTCTGTTAGCTTTCCCAATACTAGATGCAACCATAAGAAGATAAGATTGGAGGAACAACATTATCCCTGGTACAGGATGAAATGGAATTGGATGTTCTGATATCAACCCAGCTAATGACTGCCTCAAAAGGAGCACAAAATACAAAAAAGAAGCTAGATCTGAGGCATCCTCGGTACCACTCCTCAGCCACCGTCTACAATCATCCATGGTGGAGGTTACTCTGCCTTGGAGAGAGTAGATGACTGTAAGGGAGCAAAGAGAAGGGAAGCATCTCTATGGAACTCCAAACATGTAGTTCACGAAGAAGAAACTTTCGGAGATTCAGGTCCTCAGAAGACATGATTAAACACACTTAAATTAAAAACAAGTAAATAGGCAAGAAGATTGCCTATATGTATACTTTGAGTGAGTGGGAATTACAATCCATGACAGCAAAAGGGTCAAGCACAAAAAATTCATAGGAATAGAATGTTTCCTAGAAGTCACAAGGAAGATGAAGAGATTTAAGAAGAAAAATCTAAAATTTAGCCCCTGTTTGATCCACATTATTTTTTTCATTCTCATTCTTCTACTCATTTTCAACCACACATTCTTCAATTAAATAATATTTTCCATCACATCAATAACTTTTCCTTCTTTTTCAACCACATATTCCTCCTCACATCACTTCAAAAAAATGCATTCTCTCATTTTAATATGCACCAAACACACTCTTAAGGGAAATCTTTGGGAAGAGAGTATTGCAAGAACTCATAGAAAAACTTAGTTCACCTT
Organism: Fraxinus sp. D2006-0159; assembly: GCA_903798375.1. Lineage (NCBI taxonomy): Eukaryota > Viridiplantae > Streptophyta > Magnoliopsida > Lamiales > Oleaceae > Fraxinus > Fraxinus sp. D2006-0159. The sequence goes on along the minus strand of CAIGRQ010120004.1, from coordinate 17,394 downwards.
CCACTCAGGAAGCTGATATTCCAGACATTGCATTGTAATCAGCTAAAATCACCATCACGGGCCTAAATAACAAGCAAATGCCCAAACATGAGAGCAAGGGATCACCCAAATCATTGCAGATATCAGATAACACAATCTTCTAAAGTCCAAACCAAGTTGCTATTCTAAGCAACTTCTGCATATAGATTGGCAATCAGTTCAAGACAACAATCATTTGACATCACATTGAGAATCATCCCTCATGAGAGAAAACATCATTGTATAAATCTTAATACATCGGGCACTGCAATGAAGGCTGACTTCTTGTATTGCATAGTAACAACTTGCAAGTTCATTGCTCATTTTGCTCCCACTCAAACTGAAGCAAAATGTTAACATGGAATTTAAACACCTGAATGATCCCATATTCAGGATGAGAGAATTTGTTCTCTTAAAAATTGATGAATGACTAGCCTTCATCTAAATTAAAGTACATGCCATGAGACACTTCTGCAATAAACAGCCATATGGTAACAAAACACCTTGGTGTGGTTAAATATCATTTCCCTCTAAAAGGAAATAAACTAACAATCACACAATACCTGGTCGTGAAGCAAAGATACAAGGTTATTAGCATCAGATTTTGACAAGCCTTTCTCTGGCACTATCTGCAACTTTGGTGATTTGAATGGATAACCATGTAAAAATCTGATGAGGCAAGATAATACACTCAGAAGAGAGTTTACATCAAGATAAATTAACAAACAAAGTAACAATGACCCACACACCTTACTGAAAGAAGAGCAGAAACATCGGAATCCTCATAACCTGTATCCTTTGAGTATGGCCTATTATCCCATGCATGGAATACTCAGCAAAAGAAAGCAAGAAGATAATAGAAGTTTTAAGTTATAATAAGATATGTAACCTGAGACTGATATTAATTTGAGGAGGCGATTCTGAAACAACTTTGCAATCTTCTTGAAATATTGCACCCCTAAAAATTAAGTGAATTGTCTCGTCAAACTTATGCTATGAGATTATAAACATTATCATAAAAGTAGCCAGGTGCCACTACAAAATCATTTGTAGAATCAAAATTATATCTTCATATGTATATATCTGACTTTACATTATACATGCCTGCTTATCAGTGTTAAAATGTATATAAATATCAAATCAGGCCACATAAGTTTCATTTCCAACAACTATTTCACTATCAACACCACAATGTTTGCAAAGATGATTTAAGAAACTACCAAATCGTTGTTAGAAACATTGTGGATACAACAGCTTTACACGAAACTTGGATAAATTCACCATTTTGGGGACAACAAGCTGTGTGATAGCTACAATCTAACACCATAAAACAGAAGGGAGGACTAATGATGCATTAAGAAAATAAAGCACAATGATGAAACTACACAAGTCACATGTTCCTTCAGACACGAGGTCATTCCAATGCTCTGCCTGAAAATTGGGCTTGGACCAGTAACTCCACCAATTCCAGACCTATGTTCATAAATTCCAAGTGCTCAAATTTTAAATTTGGTAAAAGGATTTTATTCAACTATCCTTGACCGTGTGCAAACAAGTCAGTCCACAAGAACGTGATTACTGCAACTGTCCAATAATAATAATATAAGACTCGATAAAGAAGAATTAATTGACAGGGGATATAACCTTGAGGACAGTATGTGAAGTTACAAGTAAAAAGATGACAAAAAGGTAATTAAAATAGCAATTTCCTCCAACTTCATTTGCATCTGTCAGGGCTTGACTACTAAAAAATCCTGCTGATTTTGTCCACAAAGATGACAAGGAAACTGTCATCTCCCATATGCAAAGGGACTTACATTTTAGATTTCCCCATCATTTCACATGGAAACAAGATTTTGTTAACCTGAATACTGTTAAAACCCCAAAATTTGTAGAGAACTGATTCTTTCAAGAAAGCAATATGGATAAAACACTCTAATAACATGCATAGCCCTATAATTCCCAACAGAAAGGAATGTGACTTTGTCTTGTTAACCTATGTATACATGACATGGAAAATGCGGGAGAAGACCTTGTGAGGTCATCGCACTTGTAACAAGTCAAGTTATAAATATATATTTTTAAAGACCAAATACAGTGTGACTGCATGAAATAAATTTAGTGTGAAAAGAGAAGGAACTTGTACTTAAGACGTGACGGGAAAAGAACGGTCAGCATGAATACACAACAGATATCCTATGAAGGGTAATATCTCAAAGTATGAATGCAAAGAAGGGGAGCAAAGCCGTAAGGAGTTAAGCAAAGTGATCACCTCGTCTATTTCTCAGTCCTTGCGGAAAGAGTGAAAATTACAAATGTAATCTTTTACAAAATTATAGAAGCTCAAATTGAAGTATTGTGCTGAAAGGAGAAGCTATACAAAAATGGGTAAATAATAGCAAGAGGAGGGTCATTCCTCCATGGAACTTACCAGGATAAAAAAAGTAAGACCTTTACATGCCTTAGGTCATAGCAATGTAATAAACAAGCTAGACTTGCAAAATATAGGGTGCCTCCACTTATTGAGTAAGGTACAATCACCAAGAATGATGTGAAATCAAGGAGATTATTTTCTCCTTGATCTGGCAGAGTATGATAACAGATTGCATGATTAATTGTCACAAAATTACCCAATGCACATTAATTTTTAGTTCTCTCAGTTTCAACCAGCACGACCATAGAACAATCAAATTAGTAGAAAGCCACAGAATTACGCACGCAGACATCACTAATAGTCCTAGTTTTCACCTGCAGAAGCAGGGTAAAATTGTCAAAGCATGTGGTCAGATACCTGCTCCGGTGAAACACATACTTATAATATGTATACTTGTTCTTCAGCATGCGTAACTCAAAAACCTAACACCGCTACAACATACTGGTATTGTTGAAGACAAAATTTAAATGAACACATGTAGTCCCTCTAAAACAGCTCAAATGCAAATAACATAGTATCATAGACAAGAGAAGATATTGGCTAAAGTCATGCCGTTACCCAGTTATCAAAGACAGCGAAAGCAGCCTATTCGTGAAGGGGTGAGTTACAGATAGAATTCGACTACTTACAAAGCGGTAAGTTCCTCTGATAAAAGTTCAGAAATGTCGGGGGCAAGTGAGTTTTGATCCTTAGCCTGGACCCTCCGACCTCCTACTCCTCCACGCTTCTTCTTCTTCTTTGAACTATGCCCCATTCTTGGAATTTGTTTATCCCTGTATCGATCTACTGATAATTTTTACCGCTCCGTGTAGAAATTATTAGCGGTTATATGTTTCAATTCCTTTTTGAGGTTTTAGAGAATTGGGTTTCAATTAAAATGAATCACAAAGGAAAAATGGTACGTACAAATGTATGGCAATGCGTGTGAAGAGGTTCAGTTGGGCGTGGGGTAAGTTGGGAATTTGAAAAAATGGAACGGAGAAGGTGGCGCTGAAAAATGGGCTTTTGGGCTCTTCCAAAACCATCTCAAAATCTTGTGATTCCACAGCCCGGGTGGCCGAGTTGATAGAGTAGGTGAGTGCGGATATCGAAAGTTACAAGTTCGAATTTCCTGTCAACACTTTTTTTGTCGAGCCCGTCGTATCGGACTCGCCTAATGCGATTTATCTCTCCTGTGTGATTTATTGACTATTGCACATGAAACGAGGTTTACTTAGTACATACTCACAGGTAGCGGCTGCAGGTTTCTACGTCAAAAAAAAATTATGATTCCAAGATCTAATTTCGTTTCCATCGATCGAAAAGATCCACAGATTAGGTAAAATCAATGTCAAAAAATTAGGAAAATTTCATATTCCTTTTTGAAACAGAAAACAAATTTTTATTTATAATAATGACTCATTGCGAACTGCTGTCGAAATAAAGAAAATGATAAAATTCACCCAAAACTGTTCTATTCTTATATAGTTATATGCAATCCTTGCTTTTATGCATCACTAAAATCTTAAAACTGCCAAAATAATGGTCGGTTTTAAATTTTTTTCGTTTTTGCTTATGGTCTTATAAGACTACTTGGATCTTTTAAAAGGCTTTGCTATACTACTCGGATTTTTTATGAATCGCCACATGGCGGCCGCCCATTGGGGGGCCGCCATGTGGTGATTCGGTAAAAAAATCGGTAATCCATTAGGGTGAAGTAGAATAATCCCTTTTAAAATAGCAAATATAACAGAATGAAAAATTGAATGTTCTCAATTATGCATTCAAAGTCTCAATATTCTGCAAAATTAACGAATTGTTGATGTCTAACTTTCTGAAATTCATGTGTAAATCAACCGAAACTAAAGACTTATTCGTTAATTCTGTATTTTCACGATGTCATTCACTATATAATTTAGATCAAAATTCTTTCGAATGTCTATTACTTAGTACCTAGCCCTCTTAAATCATATACCACATCATTATCATTCAGATTTTCGACCCCACTGGTTTTGCTAAGGAGTAATCCAACCCAATCAATAATGATTAACGAGTTATACCTACATGACTTGACTCCTGTTTGGTTAGGATTAAAATAAGATTTTTAACAAATGTCGTCTTTGTTTGAGCCCCATTTTGGAGAAAATTTTCATTCGTGATTTTCTACAAAATGTGTGATTATTAAGAAAAAAAAGATTTCAATTTACGTATACAATTATCTTATTGGAGAATGTATGATTGAAAATAAATTTAAACAAAAAAATAAAGGCGAGAGACAAATGAGTCAATTTGCATTTAAACCCTAGGCATGTCGATAACTTAAAATCGAGTCAGTCATCAGAGTTGGAAATAGTGACTTGTTTTGACTCAGAGACATAAACTATGTACAGGAAACCATATTCATGAACCCCCACCCCCACCTCAACCCAAACCATAAAAAAAGGTAACACTTAAAAAAGTCACTTCTGAAAATCTTTTTCAGGATTTTACACCTCCCACACATGGTAAGCTAGTAACAAGTTTTCTGTAAATTTTCTTTTGATTTCTGTTTTATTAGCAGAAATGTACTTTTATCGGGCCATCATGCTCCGTTATGGCCTGTTTTAGCGATGGTGACGGCACATGTGGCATGTAGTTGAATGCCGAGCGTTCATATAGGTACATTTATCGCAAGCCCAACCGCTAGAATCGTCTGTGTTTCTGCTTGATGCTCCTGTCCTGGAAGATCCCTTTGCCCTTCCAAATTTCACTTTGCTGCTCCCTGCTACGGGTTTTGAGCTTGTCGTCTTGCTACAGGCTCCTTGTGGATCAACATCAGAAAGACCATTCTCCAGTGCTCTAACCAAGTTCTCAAAGTAATTCCGAGTCACGCTGTCAGTTAAGAAAAGGGAACCATCAGTAATAAAAATGCATGATATTGTTAGTAAACCCTGTTACATTTTCTGAAACTCAATGCCGTACTTTTCTATCTTATGATAACAGCAATATATTAGAAGACTCGTAAGTCGAGAATACTCGTGTAGACTACATTTTGAATCTTAAAGCACTTCATTAGGAATGTAATTTACAAGCAGATCTCTTGATGTTACTTGACGATTTAACATTTTTATATCATTTTATAAGTTAACATACTTGTTTAAACAACTCTCTTGACACAAATTTAAGTAAATCAGGACTTGGCTACGGCTCCACAAATCACACATAAATTGATCAGTTGCTGAGAAAAAACACGTCTTCATCTCAGAAAATGAGAACTAAAAAGTGTCGATGAACACTACTATCTTACTCAGCTTTCTATAAATCTAATGAGAGTGGACGGATACCTGTTTTTTTGAAAGGTTAGAAGAACAATTACCTTGTCAAGCCAGCAAGTTTTGTACGGAAATCATTGAAATCCTTCGATGGGCCTTCGGCATTAAGGTAGTTCTGTAGCTCCTTCTCTGCACACTGATGGAGCCTTTCTAAACCAGCCTCTGCCTCACCTTCGAGTACAATATAGAATATATTGAAATTAAACAGTGAATATAATAAAACTAAACAGGCATATAGCAAATTTCAATTCAACAAGAGAAAACGTGATACCTTGCAAATACTCAAAAAACTGCTTCTTTATGTGTTCATGTTCAGGCAGGTAGTATCCATAAGCATAGGTCCATTTTAACACCCTCCTACACTCAACTATCTGCAAACATGCTTGTGGATAATCAGGTGATCATTTTAACACCCTCCTACAAGGGTGTCTGATATTATCAAAATGGAAATCCTCTTGGTTGGGTTCTTAAAATTAAAAAATTGAGAGAGAGGGGGAGTTTTTGAGTGAGAATGCCAAATGACAATATCAGGCCCAAATGCATCACAAGTTTCCTCATCTGGTGCTGTACATATTATACCAAGAAATCAATCTTAAAGGTTTAATATGTAATAAAATTAACTATTTAAAAACGAAATCATATATCCTTTGAAGAATTAGAAATGGGATAAATTATTGGGACCAGAAAAGAAATAATATTAAAATTCCTAAATTTTACAATAAAAGCAGTAAGAGGGACCCAATAAGAAAGGGGAGTGCTTATGACCACATTGATAAAATTACTCTAATTTGAAGTGGGAGAAGACTATTGTGAAGAGATTATTGCCCACTGTCCTCGAGTGTTTCCCTCCCCTCCCCTCCCCTCCCTTGGAAAAGAAGATTAATAGTGTGTTTGGTAGAGATTAAAATCGGATTAAAATTGAAAAACTAGCCGTTATTGTTGACTTTTATTAGACGAGTGGGACCCAACAACGGCCATATTTTCAATTTTAATCTGATTAATAGCCCTACCAAACGGGCTCGAAATGGGATAAATTATTGGGACCAGAAAAGAAATAATATTAAAATTCCTAAATTTTACAATAAAAGCAGTAAGAGGGACCCAATAACAAAGGGGAGTGCTTATGACCACATTGATAAAATTACTCTAATTTGAAGTGGGAGAAGACTATTGTGAAGAGATTATTGCCCACTGTCCTCGAGTGTTTCCCTCCCCTCCCCTCCCCTCCCCTTGAACAGCTCCATGTTACGGACTTAGCTATGTGAATCGTAGGAGGTTACTTCAAGCAACGTAAATCATTTTGACGTTCAAAAATAAAATTGCAAGCCTCATCCAAGACGAGATTTTTTTTTTTTTTTTACATGGAATTATGACTGAACTTACAGATTCAGAGATAAAGCTTCACCTGTTGCCAAGCTTCTATAATGAACTTCAATTGTGACTCTGGTTGGGTTTGTACTTCACTAAGCTTCTCGAGCTGCAGAAAAATAAAACCACCACTTGGCAAGAAAATTGGGAAGCAGAAATAATATTCAATAGCAACAGCAGCGGCTGGTAAATATATAGGTATTACATTTCCATTTTTTCAGTATTGCTGTTGCTGTCATGAGACTTCTATCCGATTTTTAGTGATGTGATGTGCTTGAAAGTGAGTGGGTGACAGAAAGTGGTGGCAAAGCATTAAAAGCAAACAGACGGCTCAAACAAATATATAAAATTCTACCTCTGTTTCATTAAAAGAGACTCTGGATTTCAAAGTGCAAGTATACATTTTATACTGTTTCACAGATTTGAAGAAGCCAAAGAAAATTGGGAATTTACTATTAAATTCTAGCATATCCAGATATTTGGAGATACTTTCTATTGCATTTAAGAATGTAAAGCTAAATACATTTATTACGCAGAGAATTCTCTGTGTTATCATAAGCATAAAGTCAACTTAGGTTTTTCTATTAACATAATAGGTTGTAACCCTCTTGAATATAGAATTACCATAGTTATCAGAATCGTCTTTGTCATTGACCCCTGAAGCTCCAAGTAATCCGATCAGTTGTTCAATCGATGGGTTAGTACTTAATGCATATTTAAATAACAATATTTTTAAATCAGAAAAAATAATGTAGAAAACAGTACACGTGTAGATGTTTTAAAGCATATTTTAAGATAAAACCTATTATACAAAATTAGTATATAATAAACAAAGATAATCTATAACAAAAATATATTAAGTTTTTTACCTTTGATGATCAATATTGAGTCATTGATTGCAATTGATTTTAAAGATTAATTATGAAAAGACACAGAGATATTTATTTTCTTGTTGTTATCAGGTACATTAATTATTTGGTTGATCATATTACCAATTTAAATATGTAGCCCAATGGTCAAGTTCAAACAGTGGAACGTGAAGGTTTAAGACTCAATTCACAAGTTCTTCAATTTTAAAACAAGATAGAACCAATTTTTAAGATTCAATTCACAAGTTCTCCAATTTTAAAACAAGATCAAACCAGAAAAAACTGGTTCAACCATTTAAACCTGGCCAGTTCTATCCAGGTTCCAACGGGTCTTGACCAGTTCACCAGGTTCCCAGTCGTATTGGGTTTAATAACTATGAGAAATACAATTCACTTTCCCGCAATGGTATCAAAGTCGTATAAGAATTCTAAAATGATTTTCTTTCTCCCATTGCCTTGTTTTGCTGATTAGTGAGAATATTTTTCTTGTAAGCAACCTTAATTACTGCAGTCTTTTGTTCAGTTGTTTGCCAACCCCTTCTCTATTCTTGTTTACTTGTTCCAGTCAAACAGAAAACTAGGTCAACCAGTTTATGTCATCTTCCCCCAAACTTGATTTAATTTAAGCATTAGATTTAATCAATGTGATTGATTCAATCTGACTTGATTTTTTATTTGTAAACTCCTAGTATTAAGACTAGTTCATTAGTATGACTTGTATTCTCCACGATTTGCACAATAACATCTTCAAAAAATAACTTGAATTATGAGACATCCAGATATAGAGAGGAATAGAGGATTACTAAAACTAGGAGGGTGCAAATGTGAAGAATAGTGGAACTTTGACACATGTTCCACAATATAACAGATTTATCCTTTGGAAATCAAGGATAAATCTAAGTCAAAACAGAAAGTACTATCATTAAAATGAACAGACCTGGCATCTAAATTATCATCATGCAGAATACTCCTAGAATAACATCCTGATTCATCATATAACAGCATAAGAAAGTCTTACATGAACACTTTGCATTTGATGCAGATCCGCTAATGCCTTTTGCCTTGACTGCATTAGATGAACAAAATGTCGATAGTTGCAATAAAGGAATAGAAGGACTAACCTGAATGGTAATAAATAAATGCAATGTAAAATGTGCAGCAATATATATTCAACCAAGGGCTTCTACTAAAAAGGAGGACTTAAAGAAACAGAAAGCTCAAATGTATCAAACAGAACAAAACAAAATGTAAATAAAAGGTAGGCCTAGGCATGAATAAGACGAATCAAATGATATTAAAACTTGAAGGAAACTTACAAACAACATAACTCTCATCCAAAACTCGCCATGGATACTAAGAAGACATAGAGTGGCATCATTCAAGGACAAGGACCCCTTAGCCTATGCTTTCCCAGTTACTACGAATCTCAGAAAGTTCACACAAATCACATCATCCAACTCTTTTCAATGCAAATAGGCCCAGAGCTTAAACGGCAGTTTCACTTTTCTACGTTATAGTCCAACAAATGATTCTCTTATTCACATTGATTTCTCACTAACATGATCTCATTTTTCACTAATAAAAGCCATGAAGTAAAACAATGGTTTCATGATCCTGGGAAACTCTTTTGGTGTTTGTTCTTCAAACTCTCCTCAATTTTACATTTCATATCCAATTTTCTCTACTTCTGATAAAGTTTTCGCAATTGCTTGATTATATCTTTTTCATAAAATTGGTAGCACTGTAATCCGTGTTTCCTATTTTTGATTATTTTCACAACAGGCACTAGACGAGATGCACACACATGGAACTCGGATACAATTTCTGCTAATTATACTCGAGCGTATTAGGACTAGAACTATTTCACTAGTTTCATTTTCAACTAAAACAAATTATTCGTTCTTTTCTATGTATCATAAATCACAGATGAAATCAAGATTAAGAAAAGAGAAATCAGACGAGGAGACAAGGTAGAGCTTACAGATTGGTTGGAAGCCCATCGCTCATAGTAATGGGTGTATCTTTCCAAAGAGTTCTTGGCCATCTCTCTCCTCCGCTCAGCTTCATCGTACTGATAGCAAAAAGTTGATATGCAGGGGGAATATGATTTATCCTCCATATTGGACGGCAAATTGTAATATAAGTTATTAAACAAAGATTAACATATCCCTAATCCCATACCACTCCCTCTTGCTTTGCTGCCTCATATCGGTTGCATGCATAGAAACCTCCAGTCCTCTCACCATGGTCCGACCATGCACCTAGACATAGCCTGCAAAGAAATAGACCACGAAAATGACAGAATACACAAGTTCAAATCTTAAGGCAGTAAGTGATGGAAATGGGGGTGACAGAATTTCCATAATCTAGAAAAGAGATTCTACATATGAACCGGCGAAAAAATATAATATCCAGCCAGTTCGATTTAACAGAATATTAAAAAAGCTTACCAGCAAAATTCGAATTTGCAGGGTGGTGTGCAAGTCATGTGCATACAGCCTTGGTGCTTTTCAATTGGTCGCTTGCACTTAGGACAAGGCTTGGAGTTGGCCAATATCCTAAAAATAACAAAATTTTCATTAACACGAGCAATAAGATAATAAGAGACTACAAATGTCATTTATCACCATCTTTCCTATTAAAAAAAAAAATCACAAGTGGCAGCTTCTAAACCATTTAGATCCTGATAAAAAAAAAAATTACATACTTTGCGTTAGTAGTGAAACAATGCTCCATCATACAGCAGATTAGACTGGCATATGCAAGTACAATGAAATTATCACTTTCAGCAATTGTAAAATGAGCATTACCTCATCAACCATGCATAGTTATTAAATTACAACCTATGCTAAATCATGACACCTGCTTTTAGACCATACTTCAAATAGAAACTATGGACCAGCAACTCATTCATGAAGGAGACATGCAACAGCAACCTTTTTTTAAGTCCAACGTAACTGATGGAGAATGAAGATAAGAATAAAAGGATTTCTTGGTAGATTAGGAATAAATATAGTTTTATTTGAATTAGTTTATTATTATTATTCCACGTTGACTAGAATTAGGGTTTATTTCTTTAGTTTCCTACTTAGATTAGGTCAGTTTAAACTCTATATAAGGAGGATCCTTACATTGTAATAGTTAAACTTTTGATTATTGAATAAACTCGTATTTCTCCTCTAATTTCTCTTGATTCTCATCCCATTCTTCTCTCTCTCCCTATCTTCTCAAGGCTCATTCTTGTTCATTGCATCCTACGTCAGTAACTCAATAACCTTATTGGGTTTTACTTTGTTTTGTTCTCAAGGTTACGTCCCAACTCGCGGCTAATCTGTCTAGGCAATGGCCGGGAAAATTAGCGTAGACAAGGAGCTTCAGTTGGACAAAACTGACTTGCAGGGGACGAAGACCAAAAAACGTGGCCAAGGCATTTTGCAAGACTTCTGGAATGTTCTAAACCCTAAACCACTGTTTTGAAGGCTAAAAATCAGTGCATAGATCAGTGATCTGTTTAGGGCTTCATCAAAGGCTGTTTTGAAGAAAGTGGGGAACCTCATGATTGTATAAAGCAAAAAGCACCTGCAGAATTCAGATTGGTTTAAATCTGGCCATTGGAACAATTAAATCTTGCCCTTCATTTCTATTGTATCTGCATAGTTGGCCAATAGACAGGCTTTTATATGTCATTTGTAAACATAGACTAGAGTAAGGAAAACACTCGTGTGATTGTAAGATTTCTCTTCAAGTTATAAAAGGGCAGAATTTTCCCAAAATTTGCCCAATGGTAACCACACGAGATTTGAAAATATTTTAATAAGAATTCTGTAGGCAATCAACTTCAGCAAACAGTTAGCAAGGCAACTAGTTCAAGGCTTAGAAATATAAATGATTCAGTCGTGAGTTCCAAATTTAGCAAGTGAATGTACATTTACTGTCTAAAGAACATCGACAAGTTGTATCTCCAATGTCATAAAAAAAAAAGCCCCTTTGAAAACAAACATTATTTGCAGAGCGCACTCTGATCCTAATTCGTATAAAATTGATCTTAGTGAGCAGATTTAGCAATTATCAAAGAACTAGACAAAAATAGCTAATCGTGTAAAAGAACTCATCTGCATCAGCAAATACTCTACCAATTCATGTTTTCTGACTCGGCACTGTTTTTCAATATCCATTTGGCCACAGTTTCACAGTCCACAGGACGATGAGCTTCCTCTGTACACTGATGGACCAGCTCACAATGATTGGCACACGTCAAAACACAGAAAACAAAGATGACAACAAATAATTCGTACTAGTACGAAAGACTTACGCTCCAACAGAAGCTGTAAGAACAACTGCAAGTGACATCATAGCTTCCACTCCCAATAATGTATTCAACAGCAGAATCACAACCAGGGGCTGGACACCACTTGGTCTGTAAAAATGCACAGAAAGTTAATCAGTATGATGAGGCAAATAGGCTACAGCAGAAGAAATCAATGATCTGGCTAAGGATATTATCATATAGTTAAATTACCATTCAGGTCATCGTCAAACACTAATCCCCCACCCAAAAAAAACTATGGAGAGGCATTAAAAGCCTCAAGTACAAGTTGAAGCTGTTCCTAAAAATAACTGGCTTCCGTCCTAATAAAATCAACATCCAATGCATTTATCGTTTGAAATTTAAAAAGAATGCTCATGCATATGCTTGCGTAAAATGTTTGTTCTGTGACAGAGACTGGGAACAAAACAATAGGATTAAATTTACACTATTCTCATCACCAAAACCATATACCGCCTATATATATCTTTCCCTCACGAGAAAACTAATAACAATATACATTTCAGAACTAACAACTGTCTTTTAATTACAAGGTCATCAAAACAATCTAATGCCCACATGCGAAGACATCACAAGCTAGAAGCTAGTTGAAAAACTGGTACAGCGCTTACAGTTGAAAATTATATAGGGTACGGACAAAAATGTTATGGATCCACAAAGGATATATCTACCTTTCGACTGTCTTCAACATAAGATCTAATAAGGTAACGACGATACTTCTCCCTATCTCCATCTGGTGCCAACATAATAATCATATCTTGACCAACGGCAGCACTACAAGATGGATCAGGACACCTCAGTGTCAAGCATCCAGGGCCATCATTGATGGATGTGGAAATGTAAGCTGCCAGAACAAATGGGCAAACAAATAAAGATAAATTAATTTTTCAGATTGTAGATATATGGCACGTGCAAGGAAAACTGGAAATGGATACGTTCAGGGAATCAGGAATGAGGGTTACTTGTTGGCTGCCAAAACATGCCTAACATAGTCTCTTTGCCTTACAGAAAGTTCTTCAACTTTTTAACAGGCACCTAAATCCCAATCATAAAATATCCAACAGGCCTTTCATTACAACCATATTCCCCACAAAAACCTCCACCAACCTCCCCAGCCATTGAAGAGGAGGGAAGACGATAATCAATTCCACCATTTAATATCCCGAAATGCACCAAAACAAGCAATCTCCACAGCAGTTGAAATAATACTTACAAAGAAATTGATTCAATCAGGATACATGAATTCTCGTAATGCCACTAACATCTTCCGTCAATGCTGTTAAACATTGACCAACAGATATAGGCCATAATCAAATGCACAAGACCAACTAACTTCAACAGAAAACCAGTCAGCCTCATGCCAGTCGAAGTGTCCAGAGAGTTACAAACCTTTCCAGCACGTGTCACAGAAAGGATGACCACATGCAGCAGTACATATCCTCTCCGGTGAGTAGTTCTCGAAACAGATCCCACAAGTTACCTGCCAAGAAAGATTCAGGACAGGCATATAATGATGAAACCAAGGTCAGAAGAGACCACAAAGTCATCACTATTATTGATAATTTACTTGATTAGCATTTGAAAATTGAACCAGTGCCTTCTCCAGTAAGCCAACAGCATTGCGAACTCTTTCTTCATCAGCAAACCATTCTTCATGCACATCATTTACACTCCTAAATATTCAAATATTAAAAAATACAGTCAAATGAGGCAAAAGAAACAACAACGAAAGGTAGTATATAAAGAAAACATCAGCCATAGGCTCATAAAGCATACAGAAATCATTCCAAGCAAAATTGTTGAACTAACACAATCAGGTAGAAATTAATGTGAGAATTACAGATAGAATTCAATTATTCGGCAGAAATCAAGGGGTAAATAGATTACCACTTGTAGCGGCGCAAAAGTATACACGCAGCATCTCTCGAAACGGAAAGAACAGTAGAAATTTTTGTGATATCTTCCTCCTGACGCTGTCGTATATCTTCGTCCTTCAAGATGGTGTAATTTTTCTGGAACATATATTTAACATGTAAATCCAATGGAAACAAATAAAGAAGGTGAAATAAACAAATTCCCTTGCTAGTAGTCATACATTACACACTCCCATTTTACTTCCAGCCTCAAAATTGCAAACATAGTTTTTCTTAAGGAGAATGATATTATAAAAAGCTAACAAGGAACTGACTAATGGAAGAAGATTTAGATTGCTTCAAATAGAAGTTACAAGACACGTCACATAAACGATGAAGATCTCACCACCAATTTTACTAGCCACGGAAATCATCAAAGTTTGAACTTAAAAAACATAAAATGAAATAATGAATGGATACTAGAAATGCATTGCATTAATCAACCCTATACATCTAATATTTAGTTTTGTTTTTATTTTTATTCATAAACCTTTCTAAGTTTCCAAGATCATTACTTTGCCATTATAAAATTGACAAACTCTTCATAAATGATTTATCCATCACCGCCAACATCAGCCTCCCTATCATCTTATCTACTTTCTCATCACTCAGTTTCTTGCCAAGATTCGCCATCACATGGTGCAGCTCAGTGCAGAGATGAAACCATTCAGATCCTTGTCAAAATGCAGAATGCCTATTTAAGATCCTCCTCAGAATCAGTATCCTTCATTTTCCTGGCCACAAGTTCAAAACATTTATAAAGCCAATGGTTCCATTACCATCAGCACCAATCCATTAACCTCATTAATCATTTCCTTAAGCTCGGCTTCGGTTGGATTCTGCCACAAGGATCACATTAAAATATGAAGCTCCGTGATTTAATGCCCATTGCCATCTTTGTCAAAAAGGAAGGCCTCCTCGAACTCAGAGACTTGGGCTAATTTGAACATTTCTTCTCCACAATATCTTTTGTTCTTTTGAGCATCAATGGATTTTTTTCCTTAAGAAATGCAAGAGAGATAGTTCTAGAAATGAGATAAAAAAATTCAAAAATAATTGCTTTTCATTGTTCTTAATTCTAAATTGTATTCAAAATAGTAAGCAAAAGCTCTCCTCTACTTTATTTCACTCCACCAAATATGCAATAAGACACTGAAACAGTATGCATGGAGGTTGAGTTTGTTATCATGAAATTTGGAGATTTGAATTGATTTAATCAAAACCAATCCAATTTTGAAATTTATTTTTCCAACTCCGACAAGAAACCAGCATAAGATGAGTGTGTTTGTTGAGCAGCATTGGTTCCATTAATGCAAATAAATGTCAGAATCATATGAGAGAAGATCAGAATTCAAAATTTTATCTCTTAACCATCCATTCTAATCAAATTACATTCATCTGGTCAAAGTTATCGATTGAATAGTCGCTACTCCTTAAATGAATCCCATATGTGTGCTAGATATTTGACTAAATAGGATCGCCCATTCCCTATAGAATCTATCACTGAAATCACCCTAGAAGGGGGATAAGGCTAATGGGAGCGAGAGGGGTTTTCCATGAGATGGCAAATGAATCTTCTACGGTTAGGCTGGTAATATCGAGCATTTGTCTGGGAGGTATAAGCCCTGTCAAGAGCCTCCCAAGTGGAACGAGCTGTCGATTTCTCTCTCATTTACAAAAAATATGGAATCTTGGGTTACTAAAAACTCAGCTAATACAGATAGTGTTTAGCCTATGTTAACACAATTCTGCTTGCTTATTGTATATTTCCGAAAAAAATTATTACCATCAACAGCATTCCGCAATAAATACAAGCTTAACACCGTCCCACATTAACAAAGGTTGATCGTTAACAGATGCAGTAGCCCGAGGGAATTTGAGGAATTCAAAGCCAGTATAAATACAAAAAGGGTGAAAATTGGGAATTCACACACCTGTAAACGACTAACAGGAACGTCATCGGACTCATTGGCCATAAAGTCGAAATCTTCAGAGCCATCCTCCTCGCCCTCAGCCTCATCGGAGCTGTAGTTATAGTCCTCCTCCTCACCTCCGCTGTAGTAATCATCTTCCTCCTCCACCGACGTCACGTCATTAGCATCATGCATATCATCATCCGACTCCATCGGTAACAAAAATAAATTAAACCCTAGAACCGGTCAAGAATCTTAAAAAAAAAATATCGGCTTCTCGATAACAATTGAACTATGACGATGACTCGATTCAGTCAGGAATTGAGGATCGATCGATTGATTGGTCAATCACTTGTTGTTTAGGCTTTTTTTGTTGGTGACGAAGAGCACAGGATTTAAGGCTCACTGAAGCTTAAATTGATACAGAAAGTGGAGCCTTAGGAGTGGGGTATGATGTCAACAGAATGGAGTAAAAAGTTTCCAACTTTGCACAATATTGTGTTATAACTTATAGTCACTGAACTATGTTATTACACTGGATGGTCACTGAACTTACTAGAAATTGCCTCCATCCATCACTATTCAAATATCCGTTTCAATGGCTTCCGAGGTCGAAAGACGGACTCCAACGTGGCACTAATCGGAGTTATAATATGATCGCGCGATGAATTGTTTGTTTGAAAAACACGATTTCACCAGAGGTAAAATAAAAAAATCAGATGATTTCCAAATGAGTAATATTATTTATCATTAAAATGATGGCATATTAGTGATGTGACAACTCATTCTCTCTCTCATCCCCCCTCAAATAAAAATTGAATTGTCCAATTTCATTATTCCACATAGATTACCACATTGCTGATATTTCATCACCCGAACCTCCCCCAGGAACCCTAGAAATCAATTTGGGAAAATTGCTTCTCTTCAAGTTTCCAAAATCATGTTGATATTTCCTATGTAAGTGTCTATTACGACTTATTTTAGAGGAATATCAAGCTGCAAAGTAGCATATTCTTCAATTGCTAAGGTGTATGTAATGCAGTTTCACATTGTTAACTCTATTTAAATTTTGATGCCTTTGTTTAAGAATACTTATTTCGGCAGCCGTGGATGTTATCTACTCTTCTTCATGTTAATTCCAATTTGTCTATGTTACATGTTTGGAGCATAATTACGGTCTAGTGGGAAATGTAAGGATAAAGATCTGATGAAAGATTTGTCGTGTATGTTGAAGAGAGTTACTCAAATAACTTAGTGAGAAG
>CAIGRQ010119986.1:0-16251 GCA_903798375.1 Fraxinus sp. D2006-0159 | reverse complement strand
TTTTTTTTTTTTGGAAAATAAGTTTTGAAATAATGATTATTTTGAAAATATGTGGTTAAGAAATAGAAAAAAAAAATGAATTTACGTGCAAAATATTTTATTTTGTAAATATGTGGTTAAAAATGAATTTGAGGGAAAAAAAATTGATTTAATAGAAGTCAAATATGGGCTTATTGTGTAAGAACAATTCCACTTGGATAGGCTCATGAACAAACTAAAAATAGGGTTTTAAAATAAATTACGTGTCAATGGTTTCTTTGGAGGGAATGCCAATTTACCCAATACAGCCTAGTAGACCTTGGAGGAGAACTCAATTAAAACAACACTCCCATTTCCTCTTTCTTAGAAAACGACAAAGCACTTAGGGGTGGGCAAACTCTGACTAAACCTGCCAAAAATGTCCAAACTGAACAACCCGATCGATTTAGGTCGATTTTTTTGTTGTTTTTAGACGGGTTGGGTGGGTTGGTTGGTTGTGTAGGTGAGTTGGATTGGGTTGGGTTGGATTATGGGTTAACTCATGAAAATCGAATAAACCTGCCCAACTCAACACAACCCAACCTGACCATATTATGAACTTTACAAGTGTTATGATGTTGTTTGGATGAAATTGAGTCATTCTATTTCTTCACACAACCTCCAAGAGTTACAATATTTAGAAAGTTCTATATTAAAATGTCAGTTCTCGTTATAAAATCTTTGTGCAATAGTTGAAAAGTTTGAGGAAACCATACATAAATTATATACTACTAATTAACTAGGTTTTATATACGCGATACATGAGAAGTCTTGAATATGACACAAGACATGGAAACTCTTAGAATAATATTATAAGACTTGGATATAATGCATTTTATGAAAAATAGTATAATCAAATACACATTCAACAAAAAAAACATTTTAATTGCCAAAAATATTTCTTGGCTTCTTATAATTTAGCCCTCGTTTGGCACCCATTTTTTTTTCTCATTTTCATTCTCTTTCTTCATTTTCGATAACGATATTCGTGGCCATTTTGACGAATTTTGAAGAACGTACAAAACACACATCTCCATTAAGAGTGAAGAGCTAAGATTTTTGGCTAATTTCAATGAACGTACAAGACTGCACGTCTCCGATAAGAGTGAAGAGCTAGGCTTTTTACCTATTTCAGAAACTCACAGAAATCAGAATTTTTTTAGTTGAGGATCAGAATCTCAACCAGTACATATAAAGGAATGATCACTACAAATCGATTTTTCGAGGGTTCAATGGTAATTTCTGTGTGCTTCATTGCATTTGGAAGATTTCATTTTCTTGTACCTTAGGCTACATAACATATTCCTATGCAATTTTGTACTTGTACTTCTTCAACCTAGAATTATTTCTATGTATCAATTTATTGTAAATGGAAGACTTCATTTGCATATGTAAATGTTGAATAGATTGTTTTCCTGCGCCTTAGGCTACATAATTGGAATACATACGGGTAGATCATACAATTGAATTCGTAAGTATTATTTGAAAATCATACAAATTGAAATGATAATTGTTCTATATGTTCACTTAACATGACCATTTTTTTTCACAGTAGAATAAATTATGAACGACGTGCAAGACAAGCATGACGATGTTTTGGTGCAATTTGAGAATGAAAACGTTACGGAGTCCATGAATGTAGTGGTAGGTGAAACATCAAGGGGAGATGGTGTAATTGTGCTCGAGGTGGGAATGTTGTTTAAAAATAAAAATAAAATATGTATGAATTCTACAAGAAATATGCTTACACGATGAATTTTCCGGTTAAGAAAAAGAATTCGAAAAATGGGGACGATGGATTTTTGAGATATGTAACGTTGACATGTAGCCATAAAGGTGGAATAGTCGGTAATAGTAGAGGTTCTTTGAAACTGCAACCAACAATAAGATGGGTTGTAAAGCCGGGATATCCGCATCTTCTAATATTCTTGGAAACTTGAGAATTAACCTGGTAAATCTCTACCATAATCATGAAAGAAGTCCTTCTAAATCTAGGTTATATCGAAGCAACAGACAATTGCGTGCATCTATAAAACGGAAGCTTCTGGTGAATGATTTGACAGAAATTTCGTTGCATAAAAGTTGCAACTCTGCAGCTGTAGAAACAAGTGGATATGAAAACATGACTTGTATTGAAAATGATTCCCGAAACTATATAGAACGAATGAGGTGATTACAACTTGGAGAAGGAGATGTTGTAGCAATTCAATCCTACTTTTCAAAAATGTAAGCACAATGCTCGAGATTTTACTCTAGTATTAATTTGGCTGACGAGTCACGGCTGAAAAATAGACTTTGGGCAGATAATACCACTTATCTCAATAATAAGTACGACGTGTCGTTCACCCATTTTGTTGGTGTAAATCATCACAGACATTCGACACTGCTTGGTTATGATTTGGTATCAAATGAAGACACATATATTTTTGCACAGTTGTTCAAGATATGGCTTCAATGCATGCACGATCAATCTCCAAATGGTATAATTACCGATCAAGATAAGAAATTGCAAAATACAACTAAGATCACTTTTTTGGGCTGGGATGTCAACTACACAGAGAAATGGGAGTATAAATGTGTTCTTCGATGGCTACGAGCATTCGAAATCCTCATTCAAGCAGTTCGTTGAACAGTATGAATGTGCTCTTAAGGAGTTCCAAATTGATTTCAAGTCATTCTCAAAAATGGTACCGTATGCAGCACAATTTGAAATGGAGCAATAGTTTCAATCAGTTTACACAATTTCAAAATTTCGTGAAATTCAAGAAGATTTCATAGGAAAGGTGTACTGCGGATGTGTTGTCTACTTCGGACGGATGTCTCAATACGATGTATGAAGTAAGTGAGACTTTTATGTATGAGGGTTGTTGGTGGATAAAGACATATTGTGTCATTCGTAAGAGATAAATTTGAAATTGTTTTCACCTGTCACTTGTTTGAGTTTTGGGGAATACTTTGTAAAAATGTGATCACAGTGTTGGTCTAGAATGACGTCACACATATCTTGGAGAGGTACATACACCGGAGGTGGAGAAGAGATGTTCGTAGAGCACACATGGGGGGTTGCATTAAACTATTAGGGTTAGTGAGTACTTTCATACAATTGAGAAATGAAGAGATGTCTAATGGTTTTGCGGAGGTGGCTAACCTTCCTGCAGATGATGAAATGCGTTCACGTACGATAATGGAGTGGATCAATTTTCAATGTCAAGAGCTTACGACTAGAAAATCCAGTACAAAGAGTAATTCCGTTTCACAACATACTACTGAGGTAATCAATAAATGCACTAATTTATCGAATATTATGAGTGTGAGCGGATTAGATCCGAAGTTAGCTCGAAGAAAGGGAGCGTCATGGAAACTTAGAAGAAAAAGCCCATTGGAGACTGTATTGAAAAAGTGAATATATGTTAAATAGAGTAATTTCTGATTTACAGTTGTTTCGAAATACAAATTACAATTACCTTTGATGCACATATAGCCTGGTTCGACAACAAGCACTTGTAAGAAACCGACAACAAGCCACAGTAATATGGTTAATGGAGGAATCAACATTCAGCCACCTTAACTACAACAACAATATTCCACGTCGACACCAATGTCATTCTCCCTTTCACAATAGTCCATACCCACACCATTCTCCCTCCCACAACATTTTACCGTCTACAGATTTGATCCATCCATCGTTGGCGAACTTTATGTATAATTCACAAGGTATAAACGTTTCTTTTATATATGAATTAAAACTTCATTTCGTCATGATTGCATCATTAAACGTTTACATTGTATTTTAATTTAGGTCAATGTATATCGTTATACTATCCAAGTTTATCAGATGAAGATAGCTGAGGCTTGTAACTGGGATGTTGATTTGCTTTCACTGGTTCCTCCTGATGGAACTGTGGAGGTGTTTGTAATGTTTATACATTGGTATTACCCATTAACTTAGTGCATTTGATGTGAGTTGTTGGAGGTGTTGGAGTTGGTTTGTTTTATCATACTACTTAGGATTATCCATTAAAATGTTGTTTTGTATTGAATTGTGAAAGACGAAGTGGATCATGAATTTTCGAATTGGAAGGAGATTAATTGTGTACATATAGTCTTTGTGATGTCGAACATGGGTATAGCAAGTGAAGCAAATGGTACATTACCTTGTAGATCGTGCTTATGAATTCTTATTCTAACTTTGTAGGAAAAAAAACTTGAGTTGTTATGATAAACATAGTTTGAAAGTATTTCCTGGTGATAGTAGGAAATAGAACGTTTTAAGTCTTCAAAGTATGTATGGTCATCTTTTCAATTATACTGACTGAACTGAACTGAGAAAGTTTCTAACTGCTTGATTAGTAGGTTTGTCACTTAGATTTAGATTGGTACAAATGTCATCATGCTCTCACGTTGGACTTTGTAAACAAACTAATTATCTGGGGGGATTTCTATTTGGATTATGTTATCTGAAAATGGACTACGATTATGTATGAGTGGTATTTTTATTCTTTCTTTTATCACTATCATTGTATAAATTCATACTTGCTGATGATAACGAATAGAAATCCAATGTTTGTGTCGTTGGGTTGGGGCTGAAGGTTTGGAATCTAGAATATGTGTTCTGTCAATTTTGAATGGATTTTTTTCCTAAATTGGATTTCCTTATATTTCACATTTTAATAGTTAATGGTCTCTAGCCAAGCTTATATATTCACTATTATTGAAAATGATATTAGGGAATCTTCCTCTTGTCTTCACATGTCACAGTGTGTTACTTCTTGTTTTATCAATCTGTGACTTCTTGTTTTATCATACTACTCAATATTTGTTGGAGGTGTTGGAGTCGGTTCGTTCGACAGTGATTAAATGGCTTCTACTAGCTACAAACGCATCTATATCATATCTGTAAATTTGGTTTGAAGCGAAAACATACAGAACATGTGTGTTAAATCATGTCGGTGACTAGATTTGGTTTGAAGTGAAAACATACAGAACATGTGTGTTAAATCATGTCGGTGACTATAGCAAGCTCTCAAATGATAGAATCATTGACATAACAAACAAACTATTATAAAAATGTTAGCCTCATGAACGAAACAGAAAATGCCAAGCTACAAATAACAAAATGCAGTCGCAAAAGTTCATACAGAACATACCATTACAATAGGTTTTTTTCGCTATATTAGTCATATACATACATATGTTTCTGAAGTAACCCGTTCGATCACTATCTACTAATCAAGCTTGCCACTTCCCTTTTTGCATTCACTTGTGCGCTTACCTTTTCAGTTTAGATCCTCACGTTACTGAAATCTAGAGCTCTTCACTGTTACTTATTTGAACTCAAGATTGGAATATACAAGACATTTCTTCAATTGTTTCATTCTTCGCAGGGTTGATCGAGGTTGCGTTGTCACATCTAGATAGGCCACTTGATTGTTCTTTTTTCAACCCATTCCCAAAATCCACAATTGTTATTGTAGCAAATTAATTATTTTCTTTTGTTTTTATTTTCCTTCTCCACTACAGAATATTTCTCAAATTCATGTTTACATAGTGTGCAAGGTCGCTTCCTTTTACAATTGGAAAAGAAGTAATATTTAGCTCTACAACCATGATAGATTCCAGAGTTCCTTTTGGGCATTCTAAGATGGGAATCAACCACCAACAACAAAGGTGAAGTCAGTAATCGACCAATTCAATATAGTTCCAAAATTGAGAACTACTGCAAATACCCAACCTAGAGAAGTTATTCACAACTATATTTCGAAATTGAAGAATAAAAGTAATCACAGCTGATTAAATACAATAAAAAAAACCCCACTAATATGTCGAATACCACATTTCAATGAACAACATCTCGCTGGAAAACCACTTTCTGGTAAAATAGACAACATACTCCTGAGCACAGCTAAAAAATGGTTGACATATATGTATTCGTTGGAAGTTGGTACAGAGAACATGCCGATGGGTAAGGCGATGGTAGGAATTTCTTGGGAAAAGCTTGCAAAGTTTGGTGGTTTAACGATGACGAAAGATGGTGGGTTGTACGATGGCGAAACCTTTCATAAAGGTGCGGCACGGCGATACCGTACGATAACTGCAATCGAAGATTATGAGGTCTTTGATGGCAATCGGTTATGGTAGGTCGAGCGACAGTGGAACCTTTGACGAAAGTGTGGTGCAGCGTTACCTTAGCTGGAAGTACGACCGGAGATGGTGACTTGTGCTTAGGGTTTGGAATTTGGGGCTCCCGTTTGGCCATTTTTTGTGTTCAATCTTGGTTTGTCGAGAGAAATAGTATAATTTTATCTTTTGTTTTGCTAGACTTTTTACCTCATTTTTTTAAAAGACAATTCCACATCAGCTTTTTTTTAGCATGCTTATCAAGGCATGGACGAGGAGCGCGACTAATTGTGTAATTAAATTCATGTAACAATTTGTGTTTATTGCATCATAATCTGATTGCAATAAAGATTCTCAATCTTTGCCCTAATTATGCACTTATCTCCCCAACTTTTTCGATGCATTTTTGGCTTTAACCTTCAATAACAATACATCTCGTCATTTATGATGATTTTTGTCCAAATATTTTTTAGCTTACTTTGAAATAAGGATAATATTATGTCGAACTTTAGTATTTTTTTTTTTTACTTTTTTAAAAATATGAGAGAAAAATAAAGTCTTCTATACCCCTACTAATACATTTTCTATACGAACTAATTATTGAAAGACTAATGACAAAATTGCAATGAAAAAAGTTGAAGATATAAACGAGATAATGAGCAAAGATTGATGTCTACATTTCAGTCATAGTTAACTTTTTTATTTTACGTATATAATTAATGTGTGATTTATAATTAAGCCATTATTTGGTTAAAATAAAGTTTTGAATAGTAAATTTTTGGAGAATGTGTGGTTAAAAAGTAGGAAGATATTTTGAATTTACGTGCAAAATATTTTATTTTATAAATGTATGGTTAAAAACTAGTATATATATAAAAGAATTTGAAATAATGATTGTCAAATAGGGGTTAAATTCAAATAATAAACTATATTGTATTAAAAAACTGATAGTGAAAATTGTTCGAACTTTTGAAAAAACTAATTACAAAAACTCAATAATTTGAGGGCAAATTTTCAAAGTACATTGGCGACAAAGATCGTGCTGAAAGAATTTAAGAAACAATTTTGCTATTATAGCAAATTCATTTAAACAGACTGAATACATGCTTTAAAAAATTGCACACATGGCGTTGTGTAAAAAAAGATTTTACAAATAAAAGAAATAAAACAGGATATAAAAACAAAAAAGAAGGCTACGGTTCATTATCCTCAAAATCACAAGAGCCCTAAATTTTTCAGCTTCGATTCCGGTCGCCGCGAATCTCCTCATCGGCGAACCACCCATACGAAAATCGGAGAAACTTTCCCAAGGCTCTCCCTGCTTCTGCGACTTGGAAAATCAACGAACTCCCACACATTTTCTTGTTTTTGGCCACCACAAACTGAACATTGGAATCCTCATCCCGCAAGTCAACGGTTACGATCTAAACACTGTAGTCCTCATCTCGCAAGTTAGCCGACGCGAACTCAACATTGGAGTTCTCATCCCACAAGAAATTTTGGTTTGTTGTGTTGCGGAGTATGGCTCACTTATTTGAGTAAGTAAGGTTAATTACATTTGCAGTACCAAATCAAATTTTGTATGGGTTCATTTCATTTGCATCACCAACTCTGGTTCACTTGAAGACACCCATTTCATTTGAAGCACCAAATCTAATTTTGTATGTGTTCATTTCATTCGAAGACATCCATTCTACCAATTTATTATAAAATAGATTTAAAAAGCATGTTTGTCATAGAGGCTACTTGAAAGATAATTAAAAATGTTGCATGTTTTGTAGCCTGCAATAGTCACGGTTTGTTTACGTTGGTAATTTGCAATAATGTGATTGTTTGTTGTGTTTATTTGGTGTTTACAATTCATGGTGGATTATTTGTTTGTGGTTGATTCCCATTGTAGAATAGGAGGAACAAATTCCAGAATTTGTCATAGTTATAGAGGCAAGGGACACTTCTTTTATTAATGCCAAAGTAAGAGCTGATGCTTGTTTTGCACGAGTGGATTCCGTAAGTGTTTTGAGGTGGAGTGGGAGACTAATAACAAAGGAAAGATATTCAAATGCTATGGTCATAATTGCGATTTTTTGGGAGTGGGTTCAAGAAGGTGAATCAAATGATAAATCAAGTGTCGTTGATAGCTCGACGAATCCTACATTGGGGGAAGCAATGTCAGATTTGTCCCGCATGTTTCAATAACAAATTCTGCTACCTGACAAAGAAGAGGTCCAGCTTTCAATGAACATGAACATGACGATCCATAAGGGCAAAGAAATTATGGAAAGGAATGCAAAATGAAATAGGCCTCTTGATTAGTAGCCCCCAATATTTAATAAATGTTTACGTTATGTATGTTTGTACATGAATGAATAGTTGTAGCGAACTTTGTACCTACTTCTAGAAAATGGATCCAAAATATGTTTTCAGATGATTGGTTCTAATTGTAACTTGTGCTCTTTTTATTATTGCCCGAATACAAAAGTGTGTAACAAAACCAATCCATTCTGAAGTGTTTAACAAAACCATTCCACACATTACATTCAAAACTAAAGATGCATGAATACAAATGTGTTTAACAAAACAAATCAATCCAAAGTGTTTAACAAAACCAATTTAAACATCGCATTCAAAACTAAAGATCCATGAATACGATAAATTCAAAACTATGAATAGAATAACGTTGTCAGCATTGAATATTGCTGATGCTGAGATACCTAAAGATCCCATGTAACAACTGGTGTAACACTCTGACTGGGTTTAGGTCTCTTTCCTTTGTTTGATGTCGATGTTATGTACATGTGAAAAAAAACATACGAGAATTTGTATTCGAAATCAGAAATAATTCGAATAATAACATTTAAAAGTTGACTCCAATGGGCTCTTGCTTCGAGGTTTCTTTAACGGACCCTTTCTTCTCGATGCTATAGGATCTAGTATGCTCCCGTTCACAGCATTTTGTGATATAGTACACTGGGTGCCTAACTGTATCATATGAATGCAGGAGGACATTACTAGTAGTACTAAATCGTGTCAACATAAGAATGTTACGATGCGATTCGATCTACTCCATTATCACACAAGTTTGACTGACATCATCGGAAGCAAGTTCCGCTACCACAGCAAAAGATTGACACATATTGTCATATCTCACTTGACTAGTGTACTAACCAACCCATCGTAGTTCACTACGACCCTCGTGAATGTCCTACTGACATCTATCCTCCATCATCTTAGTATGTACCTCTCAGGTAGTGATGTGATATCATTATAGATCAAGACCGATATCGCATGCCTACAAATTATTCCTCGAAACTCGAACAAGTGATGACTGCAAATGATTTAACAATTCTCTCTCTGAAATGAGACAAAAAATGATTTTTTTTTCATTCGCTCGCCACATACCACAACTTTGCGTACCTCATACGTTGTCCCAAAACAATTTTCGACAGCAGATATGAGGTTGCAATACATTTTCCCTATGAACTCTTCCTGAACCTCCCTGAGTTTTAAGATGGTGTAAACGGACTAAAATTGCTTCTTTATCTTAAAGGTACACATGGTAACATTTGCGAATATGACTTGAGATCAGTTCGAAACTCCTTCTCAACCTTATTTTGTGGTACTCGTTCGTACTATTTCAACGAGGCCTTCGAATGTGCATATCCATTGAAGAAAGCATTCATACTAACATCCTTGCCCAGAAAGTGGTTTTCAAAAGGCAAGAAACCCAATTACTTTTGTTCTCATGTAGTCCTAACAACTAACCATTTTCATGCAATTCAAACTTATCGATCATTGCAATCCAACATTCTTCGAAGTCTTCAACAAACTGGAAGTCATACACAAATCCATGTATAGAAGAAAAATCGAACCCTTATCGACGTGGTGTCAAACTTCTCTAGCAACTTTTTCAAAATGTGTCACAAACACCATTTTGATGCTTTGTATTTGGAAAAACAATTTGGATTGCATTTTTCATGGCCTTGTCTTGATCATTAATTATTCTATAGGGAGCTTTACCATGCATACATTGAAACCAGGTCTTGAACATCCACACAAAAGTATATGTATCCTCATTCGAAAGCAAACTATAACCAAGCAGTGTTGATTGTCCATGATGATTGATGTAAACAAAAGGGCAAAAGGCATGTTGTGCTTATTAGTAAAATAAGCTGTATCAAACGTGATCACATCCCCAAATTCCTTGTATGCCTACCCGTACCTATTATCTGCCTAAAATACATTCCTGAGTCGTGACTCATCATCTAAATCAATTGTTATGTAAAATCCAGAGCACCATGCTTACATATTTAAGAAGCAGGATTGTATTGCTGCGGCATCCCCTTCTCCGAGTCTCAATCATCTCACTTGTTCAATATAGTTTTGACAATCTTTTTCTGCGCAAATCATATTTTCACACCTATCTGCTTCAACAACCGCAGAGTTGTAACTTTTGTGCAACGAAATTCCTATCATATCATTCACTTCAAACTTCTGTTTCACCTGTGCACTCAATTCTCGATTGTGTCGAAATAACCTAGATTTTGATGGACTTGTTTTATGATTGTGGTCGAGGTGGATTGCATTAATTCTCCAAAATTCATGATCATCTGAAAATGTTGTTATGATGGCCTTATTATCGATTTGAACTGTTGGTTGCGACTTTATAGAATCGCTAGCAATACTTCTTCTTTAGCCTTCACTGCTACAAGTGTATGTCACAAATCTCAAAACTCCATTGGCCCCCTTTTTTGAATTCCCTTTCTAATGGGAAAACCTACGCCATATGCATATCTTTTGTAGAACTCAAACATTTCCTTAAGTGAAAATATGATCGAAGTGGTGATTGACCCTAAAAATAAGTTGCATAGTAATAAGGAACATATAATGATTCGTCAATATTTAGATGAGATACAAGCATCGAGTGATTCACAAAATGTTATAAAAGACGTTATTGTGATTAATCTGTCTATTCATTTTCTTTTATTATTTATTTTATATCATTTAACTATATTCAATGAATTCATGTATTATATATTATCTTTATGGAGAGAATTAATCATGTGTTACAATTGTAAGTGTTGCTCCAATTGCTATTGACTAAAAGGTTAAAATGTTTCTATAATATTGTTGCATTTTATATAATGATTAGAATTATAAAATTTTGGTTTGTAATATTTTTAATGATATCATTTATGTTTTAATGTGAGATTTATACTAATATTTGTAATTTAACTTATTCGATATATTTTATTTTTCCTTTATTAAATCGTGGTTTGAAATCGAACCAAACCGAAAAAAGTGGTTTTTATAAATTGAAATGATTTGATTTGATTTGAAAAAATTACAAACCCCTTTAAGTGATTTGATTTGAAAACTTGTCATAAATCATCTAAATTGAATGATGTTCACCCCACTTGTAGCTTGGTGATAAAAAGCTTCTTGGTTCTTTTAGTTGACAACGTTCAAATCCTCCATTCACAATCTTATTTTTTCTTTGGAAAATTTGTGGAATTAGTCCCTATTCTTTAGGATTTTTGAAAATATGTCCCTACCTTTAAAATTAGACTCCCCAACTTTAAGTTCCATTTGTATCATTTGTACAAAATTTGATTATTTTGTAGCATTATTTTTTCTTTATGTGAAATGCAGCTAACTATTTGATCGGTAAAGTTCACGAAATATCATGATAGCACATAACATATTCTTTGGATGAAATCGATCTCTTGCACCAATTGGTAGGGTAAAAACTTTACATTGATGATACGGCATGAGAACTATACTTAAGATTCTCGCTGGGGGCAAGAGATCACGTCTATTGATGAAATTGATCTCATGTCCCTAGTGAATGGAGTAAAAACTTCTCAATACTGATGTAGCAAGATATACATACTTATGGTTCAATGATTGCATTATTCATAATAAAAGTAAAAATAAAAGAGTAAAGAAAACAAAAAAAAGGAAGGAATTAATAACAATATTTTAAATTAACAAATCAAGGTTTAACTATACAAAACCCTGATAATTGAAAAAATGAGAAAATAAATGGAAAATAATAGTTTCCCATGTACATAAGTACAAAAATAAAGCAAAGACAAAATACCAAAAATTCATTCATGATATATTAGTGTTGAGAAAACATAATTATAATTGAGTTAACTAAAAATAAGTTGAAAGCCTCACTACCATTGTTAGGACTATTTTCTACTAAACATTTTGTAAAACTTTCTTAGTAAAAAGCAATGCATTGAACTGATTTTTGTTGAGATTTGTGCATTAAAAGAGGAAAAGATTTTTCTTCCAGATTTTAGAATTGAATGATGAATGAATTATTTTTATATATTTTTAACAAAAAATATGAAACAAAATATATATCTTAAACGTTTTTTCTTAGAATGTCGCTATTTTGCTGCTACAGCTATCATGTGGACGGACGACCATAATAGGCTCCCAAAATCAAATCCCGACTCCGCCACTTAGAGCCAGCATATAATAATGCAATGCTTTCATAGTTCATTGCATGTTACGTAAAAAGCAAAACCCCAAAGAGAGAGAGAGATGAGTGTAAAAATCTTGGGGTGGACCAAATATATCGTTTTCATTTTCACCATATAAAGAAGATATCTATTTTGGGTATTTGTCCGAATCTTCATATCCTTCTAATAATAAATGAAAAATCTTGTTTCCCTTTGAGTGGATAGAAGTTCTATTGGCCTTTCAATAAAGTTCCAAGTATTAATAGCATATAATGCAATCTGCTTCTCTCTTTATGCGTATAGAGGGGATAAGGAACTGCACAAGCAAGAGTAATGAGCCTCTCATTCAATTTTTCGAATGTTTGTTTCATCTTGAAAGAGCCTTGCATAAAGGACAATGGAGTAGATTACAGCCAAGGATGACTTGATAGTCAGCATAGTCAAAATTAAAAAGCAATACTAATCAGCTAGTCAAGCCATCAAGTAGCCCTGGGCTACATATAGCTTCCTTCTCCTCTTGCGGCGTAAAATCGAGCTTTCATGAAGTGCAAAAGTTTTTGAATAGCATTTTTTCNCTTTTTTTTTAGTTTTTATATTCATAGGACCCACTAATTTATTTTTGTCTTGTCTTAATAATTAGGACTTAGGATTTTGTTTCATGCTTATATCGTGGCCTGAAATTAAATGAGTTAAAAAAGTTGAAGTTCATGAAAAGTTAGAGCAAATTAAAAAATTTATGAAAGTTAAAATTCTTTAAAAGTTGGAGCAAATTGTTCTTAGTTAATAGATTAAGAGTTGTTTGGTACCGATTAAAATTCAATTAAAATTGAAAATATAGCCATTATTGGGTCTCACTCATCTAATAAAAGTCAACAATAACGGCTAGTTTTTCAATTTTAATTCGATTTTAATCTCTACCGAACTGGCCCATAGCATTTTTAAATGTTATGAGCCCTATTTTTAGTGCAAAGTGTATTTTGAAATAGTAAATTGACGAAAAATGTGTTGTTCAAAATACAGGAAAATTTTGTAGATTGCGTGTAATATTATTTTATTGAAAAATGTGTGTTTAAAAAATATATATATTTAAAATAAATGGAGATCAAACAAGGGCTGAGTACTTAAAAACATAAACTACATCAAAAAGAGTATTGGTAATTTCTTTATACATTTAGTATATAAAAATCAGTTCATTACACAATCTTATAAAAGATACACAATACATCATGGAGAGCATTCCGCCTTCGAATGTGAACTCCTGCAAGTGTACAGATCGTTGACAAGTAAAAAAGTGAACTTTTTGAATTCGAGTATCGTCCCACAAGGATTAATTAGTTTTAATTCAAATTATCGCGACCTTAACCGAAACAATAAAGTTGAAGTGTAGTTGTGATGAAATTACAACTAAATTAATCTATTATGCAAGGATGAATGATGCAACTAAATTAAATGCAAATAGCGTTGAATGTAATTTGAAGTTTTTGAATGTATGATGAATGTACTAGGATCAAGAATCCCTATGTAATGCCTTCTTAAACCTAGTTCTACACCTTGCCACACGATTGAAAATATTGAAAAATCAATGCTTCAAACTTATTTAACAGTCTCTCTCGAGTAAAGTTAAATATATTCCAATATATGACCAGACTATATTTCTATGACGGATGCGAATATGCAAAAATGCATGTGTTTTTATGAGCACTTAAAGATTCACATAGGGCATAACGGTATATTTCTATCCTATATCGGACCCTATGATTATTTATACCACATCAAACCTATTTCCCTTCTTTCAAATGCATGAAATAAGTCAACACACTTACACAATTACGTGCACAATAATTATGGAGAAAATAAGATCATATAAACCATTCAAATATCGAAAACATGTTTTAGATGTCAAGAGTGTAAAACTAAGAATTAAAAATCATAATACATAGTTCATCGTTCCCTAGTACATAATTAATCTAGCCTAGCATAATAGAAAGGAGAAAATCAGAAAACGATGAAGGAACGACATCACTAATTGAATTCTTGACTTTAATCTTCGTTTCGTGGTGTTATTCTTTGTATTCTTTCCTCTTTTCCTCTCTCAGATTCTTGATAAATGTCCCCCCTCATTCTAGACGGCTCTCGGGTTTAAATACGCATCCCAAAATTTGTTTCCATAGGTATGACTCGAGAAAGGAAACCAGAATTCTTACCTCAAAAAGCAACTATGAGACCGCATAGTTATTTTGCATGCGACTATGCGCTTCCGCATAGTATTAAGAAACTTTCACAACTTTGCGTTTTGGTCCTCGAACTCCATTTTGCTTTTCACGACCTCTTTTCTCACTTCTTCTTCATCCAATGTCTTAGATAAATTGATCTCGCCATCTTCACATCTTAAATTTCGCTTCCGGGTCATCTTTCGATTATTTGTACATTGGTCCATGAACTTTAGTTTTCTTCCATTTTAGTTCATTTTTTCATTTTTTTTCTCTTAATTTCCATCATATTCATCATTGTTGTCCTGCAAAACACATATTATATCGAATTAAGCTATATTTCACATATTTATTGACAATTATCCATGTTTGTGAACCAAAATAAGTGTGTAAAACACACTTATCAACTCTCTCAAACTTAAACTATTGTTTGTTTTCAAACAAAACTGTAATTTAATTCCACATAAAACATGGTTCAACAACCTGTCGTGTCTCAAGATTGGAATTTAGCAATTAGCCAAATGAACAACTTCAACAATGCAAAAATCAAATCAATCTCCACCAGTTATATGCATAACTCGAGGTGTGTGTGTGTGTGTGTGTGTGTGTGTGTGTGTGTGTGTAAACTAATGTAGACATATCTAGCTCGTAAATGGCTCAACACCCGACCCATAGTAGTCAAAGATTTCTTCACTTCGCTCGAGAGATGCACACACCCTCAAACTTATTCTTTTCACTCAATCTTTCCGAGGTACATCCTAAGTTGAACTCATTCAATTCTATTCCTTACTCTTTCTCAGTTTGGATAGATCTTATTATTACAAGTTCACACTTCAACAAGTCGAGATTCTTCTGTATTTTTTATTATTTCAACCTTTAAGACTAATAAAAAAGTTAAGGACAGATTCACATAAAGATAAAGAAAATGGGATTAGGAATACTCCCATGATCGATGTAGATGTAAAGGTGAAGATGATGGAGTAAAAGAAGTGTGGATCATGCATAGACTCCTCATGTTCTGTAAAGACGATGAATCACTTAATATTATTAAAAAT
Organism: Fraxinus sp. D2006-0159; assembly: GCA_903798375.1. Taxonomy (NCBI): domain Eukaryota; kingdom Viridiplantae; phylum Streptophyta; class Magnoliopsida; order Lamiales; family Oleaceae; genus Fraxinus; species Fraxinus sp. D2006-0159. The sequence continues at coordinate 378 of CAIGRQ010119986.1, read as the reverse complement.
TATCAAAAATACGAAAAAATTCCTAATCTAATGCATAAAATAAAATAAATAAAAGGGGAGAATTGTTAGGTTGCCTCCCAACCAATGCTAGTTTATAGTCTATAGCCCGAGTTTACTTCGATAAGTTTATGGTGGTTTAAGTCGAAGAAATTCACCATTGTATTCCTTGCAATTTCCAGTTTTGCATCCTCTTTTAGCTCTCAAAACTTTGAATTCTCCGTTCTCGTCTCTACCAAGAAATCCTCCAACTTTCGATTTCCTCTTCTGGTAATTTTATTGAAGGGATAGTTCGTCTTCATTGATACACTGACACTCGTCTAGGGCTAGTGATTGCTTGGATGGATTATATAATTTAAAGTTCGACATATTGCTAAGAAT
>CAIGRQ010119941.1:0-16828 GCA_903798375.1 Fraxinus sp. D2006-0159 | reverse complement strand
TTTTATAGATTTGGTTAAGGTCTCAGTAATAGAAACCAAGTTAAACCAATCCTCAAGAGAACGATACTCGAAATTCTAGGATTTTCATTAATGAACTGTACACTTGCGGTGATTTAAATTCGAAACATATTTTCGTGAACAATTTATGAATGGAAAAGTGTTCATAGTGCATAGATTGCGTAAATTTACATTTTGAATACTATACTTTTTTTCTTTACAATCTAACAAGTTGTATAACTGTGTCAATTTTTAGATTTAAGTACATACTTGGTTTGATGAATGTCTTCTCCAAACAAGTTGCAAGGGCTCAAGAAATTTTCTTTTGAAGAACTACAATGAGATTATTCTAATTTTATTTTATTTATTGCATTTACAAACATATATTGCTGCTAGTACTTAATATGAAGACAAAATATAATTAGATTTCTCTATAGAACATGTATACTTGTATATTTGTACAAGATAATATTGATATTTGTTTTGAATTTATTATTGACATGATTATTGTTGTTCATACTTCTAGTCCAAAAAAATAATACTCTTGAATATTTACATTTAACTATTAATTAATGAATTAGGAATAATGTTATTTAATATTTATACATTACAATAAAGATTGCTATTGAAAATGATACATTATATTCAATAGATGCTTCAAATATTTAAAAAAAATTGATGAAAAAAGAATGCTATTGAATATGTAATCTTATAATGGAAAAAAAATGCTATCACATTAAAAATATTGCACAAAAAGAATGCTGCAATACTAAAATCATAATGATAACAAAATGCTATTATAAAGATTTTTATAGAACTTTTTAATGGCATTAAAAAAAAATATTATAATAGATGTACGACTTTTAATAACACCACCTACATGCAATAGCAATCCTAAAAATGCTATAGAACATGATAGATAGCATTTTTTGCAAGCTATATATGAGTTGTTATGTTGTAGTGAATATCTTCTTTTATTACTTCTATTTTTATTATGATGAATAATCATGATGGCGTGGTTTGTGCATTTTTCGCCTATGAACTCTATATATAGAGATCGACATTTTAAAGGGAAGTCATCCTTTGTTTACATTGCAAGATCCCTTAATATTTTCTATACAATGGCTTTTCTTGGACAAAAATGTTTTCTGGTTTTTCTGTTTACTTTTGCAGCATTGTCATACCAGGCAACTTCGCGATTATCTTCTAATGATGAAATGTCGATAATGCACGAGCAATGGATGGCTCAAAATAAACGCACTTACAAGAGCGATGAGGAGAAGTTGAAGAGATTTAAGGTATTCAAAGATAACGTAGCGTTCATAGAAAGTTTCAACAAAGCTGGTAAGAACAAATACAAGCTCGGAATCAACGAATTTGCAGACTTGACCAATGAAGAATTCATTGCCAAGTATACTGGAGTCAAAATACCATCCTCTAAGAGATCATCAACAATCCCGTTCATGTATGGCAATGTGAAAGATGTAGCACCTAGCCTTGACTGGAGAGCTAGAGGAGCAGTTACCGCAGTCGAGAGCCAAGGAGGATGTGGTTAGCCATCTAAGCCAAATCATATATATGAGCATGTTTGTCCATGAAACTCGACAAGACTAGAAAAGTGGTGTCAAATATGTCATGCCATGCCAAGCCAGGGGCGGAGTCAGCACCCGACAACCATGTGGCCGTCCGTGCTGGCTTTGTCGAAATGTCTTTTTCCATATATTGGACGGCCGTCCGTGCTCACCTAAATTTCTATATCCGACACTGGCCATGCTGCATGCCAGCTTGCATTAAGAGTCGGATCCAGCTCAATTAAAGGGGCTTGTGACTCGTCGGCTGGTCAAGGCAACTCTATATTTAAATAAAAAGGAAAAAAAAAAAACTATGTTAAAATACATAAAAGAACCTGCAGACCGAGCCCTACAGATGGGTCGAGTTGGGCCCAAATACGATAGATAATATTAATTTTATCGAGTCACCTTACCAAACATGCTCATGTGTTTACTATATGCTTCAACTATCATGTTTTCTTCCATTATGCACTAGTTAAACATATTTATAATGAGCATATACAATACACAGGAGCTTGCTGGGCTTTTTCAGCAGTGGCTGCTATGGAAGGCATTACTCAAATCAAAACAGGAAAGTTAGTGTCATTATCTGAGCAACAATTACTAGACTGCATGACTACTACAGACAGTTGCAAAGGTGGCTGGATGGAGCATGCCTTTGAATTTGCGATGAAGAATCATGGACTCGACTCAGATGCGGACTATCCTTACCATGCCAAAGAAGGAACTTGCAGCACCGGCAAGCCATCCTCCCTTCCAACAATGATAACTGGCTATCAAAGTGTACCTATGAATAATGAGACAGCACTGCTAATGGCTGTGGCTCATCAACCTGTAAGTGTTAGAATTGACCCGAGTCGAATGGGGTTCTACAAGAGTGGGATTTTAACAGGCCATTGTGGAACTAATCTAACTCACGCTATCACAGCAGTTGGATATGGTACAAGTAAAGATGGTACTAAGTATTGGATATTCAAGAATTCTTGGGGTCCAAAATGGGGAGAAAATGGGTTCATCAGGATTCAGCGAGATATTGCTGCCAAAGAAGGAATGTGTGGCATTGCTATGTATCCTACGTTTCCCACCGCTTAAGATTTTAGATGAGACAGTATATTGGTATCTAAAATCTCATTAGCCGATTCAATTATACTTTATACTGTTTGGTTGGATGCAACTTCTTGGAGGTAAGGCATTATGTCCCCCTCTGTGTATCCAATATTTATGTCAATAAATGATTAAAAAAGGTAAAATTTCTATGCACTATTTTCACAACTCAAATCGTTACTTATTTTTACAGCAAAATGTGGTATTATATGTGCTTACAGATTAGCAGGCGGTAGAAAACCTGATAATGAGTTTTACACAAGGACGATGCACAAATAATAGCACGGAGAAAGTTGCCTTACTGGAATATTACTAGAAAGTAACTGATATGAACACGAATTGTTCATATTGAAAAATTCTAAATACGAAAGTAGGCTTGTAACATTTCTACTCTCTTGCTAATACCCTTGTCCTCAAAGGTTCATCTTCTCCGTTTCAAAGCTTTGTTGTGGAACCAAAGAGGGTCTTCTAGTTTTGAAAAACTAATGTGATTTTATATATTATTCTGAACCTAAATTGAATTTGATAGATAAATTCAAGCTTTGAACTTTAATCAAGATTGTCGTTATTTAATAAAAAATGCTATTCATCCCCGTGTGTTTACAACCCCAGTCTAGGTGGCTCTAAATGATAGGTTAAATGAAATAACTTATTTAATTTCACCTATCATTTAATTCTACAGTAACGCCACCTAGATTGGGGTTGTAAACACACTGGGGATGAATAACATTACTCTTATTTAATACAACCTCATGGCAGAGGAACGCCATGTGGCTTGTTGTCAAAAAATTTGTCAAACTTTTATATATAAGTATATTTATTCATATTTTTTTTTTATTCTTTGAAAATCCTCTGGCCGTTAAAATGACCACACGCATTTAAGAAATGATTTAAAAAAAAATTAAATTGGGAAAATTGCTTGCTCGCTAACCTAATGAATAAAATAGTTCTAGGCAATTGATTGTTGATCCTACAACTTAGATAATCTCTATTTACCCAAATGACCAGCTAGAACTTCATTTGTAGCTGACAATTAAGTCGAGCTCACGCTCTCTACTTGAACTTGGACTTGATGGATATGTTACTCCTCGCATTAAATTGGAATTTCATGTGTCCCATCAAGTCGAAACTTTTCTGGTTCATAGTTTGGGGATCATCGTGAGTTCAATATTGATAGAATAATTTAAAGAAAAATGTTATTTTTACATCATTGGTGCACAATCTTGTACACATCCCCCTCACATGGGGATAGAGCCCACTTAGGGTCCACAATTGTGGGCCCCACACCATGTGAGGGAGATGTGTATAAGATTGTGTGCCAAGAATATAAGAGTAGCATGATTGTAATTTAAAACTTACAATGTCTGCCACACTGTATTCACAACTCGATCTTTATGGTACTTTACAGCAAAAATGGAAGTATTCCTGAGGCTGAGTTTAATTTGTTACAGATTAGTAAGCTGTAGAAGACCTGAAAATAATTTTCCGTTGCTGATTTTGGCACTGCATATTGCACAATTGAGCCTTGTCTCTCAGTTCTTGAAATGCTCTCATTGTTTCCATATCAAAACCACCCGCGAACTGGATACCAAGAAAAAAGGTCCACACGAGAAGCAGAATATTAAGTAGCTGACTATACATTTATCGGGAACAAAACTTAGTTTATTGTTGTAGAAAGCGAAATAAGTGGGCAATTTTGGTATATATGCAGATATAAACTTTACCTGATGTACTCGGAATGCAAACTTAACGCCTTGAATTATAAGCTCTTCTTCTTCAGGAACACCACCAACAAATTCGAGCTCTGCAGACACTCTCTTCATATACTTCATGGCCAATTTCATAGATGCCAGCTTGATCTGCAATAGAAGCCTCAATTACTACTGCAAACTCCTTTTGTTATATACCCCAATCATCACAGCAAATACATACAATTTCAGACCAAAAGAATGCCGAAAAAAGTTCAACATCCCTTTCGGGATCGTTAAAAGAACACTCCAACAATGAATATTATTAAAAAGATACACTTAATACACATTACACACGCTACTCTTGATTATTCATCTCCACCAATCTAATTATGAATTGTGTTAGACGTATGCATTTACCTGACTTACGTATCCGGTATCAAGCATCCAGTCGATTGGAATTTGTAATACTTTGTATCCCTTTGCAGCGGACTCTCTAATTCTGCACAAATTATAAACTCCATGCTCCAATCTGTATCAAATAAAGCAAGCATTAGGCTTCGTTCAAAAACTAGCATAAATAACAGTCTAGAATTCATATCGCACTTCTCAAACAATGCCTGCATTTTCTTAAAAGCTTGACCACAAGGCTGTCTAGGATCATCACGAAATGATGAAGCTTCGAATTCCAGTTTCTTCAGATCACTGTACTCAAATGCAGCTTCTCTTAATGCATCTGCCTTCCGCTCAGGCCAATTGAAATGTTTCAACACTGCCCTTTCATCAACCTAGTTACATAAAATTAAATTCCTTAAACTATTGACAAGACGTGCATGTCACATACGCTGGCTAGACTAGACTGCACATGATTAAGAGCGATGATGTGCATATCAAACATAGAAATTATCTAAACTATGCTAGAAATGTACCAGGTAGGAGAGCTCGTCATCAAGCCATTTTACAAAAGGTATAACATCTTCAATGTCAGTGAATGCAGCCCCTTCAACTTCTTTGATTAAGAACCTAATGAAATCTCCTTGCGTTTCTACGTCTGTCTTAATCTGCAATTCAAGCAAATGTAGAAACAGATTATCGACTTTGATCGAATTTCTCAACATTTCTCCATATTGTCACAAGGTAAAATAGAAAGTATCCAAAATATGACATATAACCTTTTAAGATGGAACAAAAAATTGCTACATAAACATATGAATTGTCATAAATACCGTCATGGTTCGTAGAATGACCTTTTTGCATTACCAATTTGAATTCCGAATCTGAGTCATGTCTTATGTTGTAAGTAAACATAACAAAATTCTAAATAAAAACTGAAAAAGTGTAGAATTAAGCTAGTAGTATTCCCATGGTGTACGACTCGTTAGGCAACAAACTCAAAATCAATGACGAAAAAATAAACAGAAAACTTACGGCTAATAAATGAGCGGAGCGATTCTCAATCTCCCCGATCATGTCCTTGGCTGTCGCTCCGGCCGCCGGAGCATCAGCGACTCCGCCACCTACGGCAGTGGTATCCCTCCTTGGATTTGAATCCCTTCGCATTAATGAGTGGTAAAACTCAACAACCTCCGGGATTCTCCTAACCTTGGCTGGCACCTTTTTCGAACCTTTGCGAGGGGGAGGGGGAGGAGGTGGCGCCACCATAGACTGAGAAGGAGGAGGCGGTGGAGGTGGAGTCACTACTTTCACTGACGGTGGTGGCGGAGGAGGAATATGAGAAATCTCCGCCAGTGCATGGTCATCCGAATCGGATAAAGAACCGTTAGAAGCCGAGGATACCACAGCTGATGAAGAAGATGAAGATGAAATCGATGACAAAAGCGATGCCGATGGTCTTGGCGGTGGCTTAGGAATTCTTGGGACACGGGATCTGAATCCCATTATTCCATGGGGATTCTCTGGAATTTCTTCAGAATTACACCAAAATTCTCTAGGCCTTTCATTAATCTCCACAGACCCAACTATATCTTCTTTCTTAAAACTAATAATACTTTCAAAACTAGGTACAGCGTAATTATTTGTTGCGAATTTTCTCAAGTTCTTATTTGTAATACTAGGTTTGTAGTTGCTGCTAACATCGACAAATTTTTGAGTAGACGATGAAACCTCCTCGTGTTCTTGTTGGGTCTCTACAACTGTTTTCTTTATATCGGATAGTTCTGCCTGCATAGCTTTGATTTTCTCTTCATATTTCTGTTTCTGTCTGTATAATTCATTGTGTAAAACCTCAACATCTTCTCTGAGTCTCTCATTTTCTTCTTCTAAGCACTCAATCTTTTTCCTGTCGATTTCCGAATCTTTATTTAAGATCTCGTTTTCATGAACCGGAACAATGGCGAATGACTCTCTTAGAAGCTTTTGTTCTAAGAGTTCAGTTTTGAAACGGGACTCTCGGTCACGTAGTTCTTCAACGAGACGGAGGAGCTCGCTGATGTCGGGCGGGCGAGCCTGGACCTTGGCGGAGGCGCGTGGTACGTAAACGCCGAATGAACGCGAGACTACGGCGCCATTTCCCTTCTGGTTTTGCTGCTTCTGTTTCCCGGAATTCGGCATGGATGATGGTGGTGGCTTATGCGATATCTCTGGCTTTTGCTTTTGGTTTGCTGAAGATTTTTGAAATCCCATTACCTCTGTTACCTTCCCAGCAACCATTGTTGTCCGTCCCTCTACAAGTTTCTCTCTCTCCCCTCCCTCTCTCTATATATATGTAAGTATATGTGTTTGCAATGCTATTGGCTAGGAATCTGAAACGAGTAGGTCGAGACCCAGGGAGTGACCATCTGCCTTGAGAGCGAAGGTATTAGCTATACAGCTACATGGGGGCGTGTGGGGTTGGAGAAGGAGGTTTCGGCATAGGAAACCGTATCTTCTTTCGTGCCCGTCTTAAGAACAATTTAAAGAGAATTTGGGGAAAATGAGAAAAAGAAAAAGAAAAATCAGAAACTGGAAAGGTGGTTCTAACATTTGGTTAATTATATGAAATAATATTGAGTAATGTTATTTAGTCCCATTGAGGTTACAACTCCAATTTAGATGGCGTTGATGTGACATTAAATGATATGTGAAATTACATAAGTCATTTACTTTCACATTTCATTTAGCCTATCATTTAGAGTAATCTAGACTGAGGTTGTAACCCAATGGGGCTACACATATAGCATTACTCAATAATATTTGGTGGGTTTGTGGAGGTAACTGGTTTGATTTTGAATTGAGATTATGAGCTTAAACTTAATTTGAAATCATTGAATCTTAAATTTTTAGGATTATGATTGATATAGAAATGATATTAGGGACATTCTTGTTTAAATTAACTACATGATGAAATATAATTGCTTTAGTCTTAGTTATGGAATTCAATGAAGATAGAATCATAATGTTTAAAAACATGTATTAAAAAATTATTGCCTCAAAACATTAATTTAAAAAATAAAAAATATATTGTAGGAGTATTTAATATGTACATTCGGTCTTGTTACTCGATTTAGTCTAACAATCATACTAATCTTCAAAATGTATTAAAATATATATAGTTGAAAATAAGTAAGATCTTTTGAGTAGACAAATCAGTGACGAAATATCATAAGGAAACAATCCAAAAACTTCACTCAAACTCGTGTGATTTGGCTCAATTGGAGACAAATTAAAGGGGGAAAAAAAAAACACTTGAGAGAAAACCCTTCGTTAGCCCATCAAATCAAACGGGTGACTATATATGCGTTTAAAAAGAAAAAAGTGTTCAGGTTTGATTTCGGGGTTTCTTTGATTAGAAGGTTTTATCCTATAGCAAAGGCACACATGTATTAAGTGATCAATTGTTTTGTTTAATTGTGGACAACATTGATTTCTTGTATCGTCTCCTTCACGGTTATGTTATTTGTATATCATTTATGAGGTACACAAAGAGACACATATTGAGACTTTTCCAGGCAAGGCAAGAGAGGTAGCGATCGTATGCACTCTGACGTCCAACCCAATAAATAGACGATGATTTAATGTACGAGAAACACTAAGAAAAAAAATGTTGGAGTCGAGTTTAAATTACCTAAAATCCATTACTTTCAAAATGACACAAAGTTTGAATATTTAAAATTATGCTAGATGCACACTTTTGTGTACCTCATCATGATATCCCTCCTATGTGGCGGGAATCGGTGCAATGGTATGATGTGTATTTTCAAAATCAATGATGTAAATCATGCCACATGATAGAGTATAAATCAAACTGTACACAAAAGTGTACATGTAGCATAATTAGAATATTTCGATGCCAAGAGATGTAACAGAGATTTCTGGATGCTAACATGTTTCATCCAATGTAAGGAAATTCCAAATATCAGACACTTAAATTATAAGTCATACGACCAACTTATAGACCCTTGCAGGAACTAAAATTAATTGTAACCAATTTAAGTAGTTGCTTGGAATCTTCGTGGCTAATACATCAATTCACCCAATTATTGTTGTCGATTTTTATTATCCTGCAAGTGTACGAATCATAACAAGTAATATAGTAGACCAATGAGTCTGAATATCGTTCTCACGAGAACTACTATCTAACAATTGGTTAAATTATTATTAACTTTAATTTGAGTGAAAACTAATAATAAAGTTTGTGATTGATGTCTAATTATTTTAAGTAAACTAAATTATCTACCTACAAAATTTATCGAAGTTGGGTTTCAAAAGTAAGAATGTTAATTAGGACTTACAATTTTACCTATGGATCCCCTTTAATTTTCCAATCAAGATTCATTACTATTGTAGAGTTCGATTGAATTCTTTCAAAGTATTCAATTTACCCATCTTGGGTTCTCATGAAATGTATTTAACTAATTCAATTACAAATGTCTTTGTGTATCAACCATAGTTAGACGAAGTATTTGTTTTAAGAATTCATCTAATGATCGCAATAATTAGTATAAGTATATCTAGACGTTATACTCAATTATCGAATTTTACTATATAGTCTAAATTTAAAACTCACCTTTCAATTCGTAATAAATTTACAAAATCATTGAATAATTGGCCAAATAATTTAAAACATTAAATTCATGAATAAAATCAACACGCATGCATTTAAAGAACTATAATCTTGAAAAACAAAATAAAGGGCCACACATAGATACATCGTTCACCCTAACTAGGAATTTAATGAAAGAAAAAAAAAAGTATAGAGTTCATAACTAGATTTTGAAATCTTGATCATGGAAAGAATTTGATCTTGCACTAAGAATCTTCTTCAACCTCAAAGTCTTCAAACCCTAACTTTTGCTCTTTGATCTTGATAATTATGTATTTTTCTCTCTCCCAAATTGTGTGGAACTAAAGTTGTATTTATATCTTCGTTGAGTTTTGGATGAGTTTTAGTTGAATTGGGCTTTAAAAAGATGAATTGTACTTGAAAACCCTATTTTGGCTATGCGTAGTGCCTAGATGCCATGTCGTAGTGTCACGACGCCACGAATATGATCTTTTTCCCAAGCTAGGAGCCCACTCGATGGAGTTGAGGCGTCACCTACTGCTCCCACTCTACGCCTTTTTTAGTGTTTTTTGTTGTAACTTTCTCTTCTGGCATTAGATTAACACGATTCAAAGTGAGTTGGAAAAATAATTCAAAGGGCTACAACTTTAATAGATATTTTTCAATTCGAATGTTTATTATGTCAAAAATAGGTCTCAATCTCCAACTTAAAACTTGGAACATCCTTGTACAGTTGAAAATTGATTTGTGAAAATATTTTTGGTAATATTTCACTATTTCTGAATTCTAATTGCATCCGATTGATCCCTAGAATTCTCGAATCTTCATCGTGAGTTTTGACATAACTTTTGAGTATTTACATTTTAATCTAGGGGTGTCAACGAGTCGAGTCGCGCTGAGCCGCAAATCGAAACTTTTTGCTTAGGCTCGACTCGAGTAAAAATGGTTCGAGCTTTTTTTTGCTCGAGTCCAATAAAAAAATTTAGGCTCAACTCGAGCCGCCTCGATTTTTTTTAAATTCGTGACAAATCTAAATCTTTTTTAAAAAGAATTTAAAACTCGTGCAATATATATGTATTATAAATAATAACTAAATATTAACATATAAAAAAACTACGGTTGTAAGTTTTTTTTTTTAGGCTCACGGGCCGGCCACAGCCTCGAGCTGGCTCAGCTCGGGCTCTTTTCGATCGGAGCCGGAGTCGGCGAACCATATTGACATCCTACTTTAATCCCCAAACTTTAGTTATTGCCCATTTTTTCTTCAATTTTCACTTCTTTCTTTCAAATCTACTTCCTTTTATCGAGTTTCACCTAATAAACGAAATATGCAATAAATTAGACTATAACTGTTCAAGAGAAATATTAAATGTCTATATTTTAAAGTCCAAATAAGTGTATAAAATACACTTATCAATTATGCATACCAAAAACGCTTGTGATTTATCTTTAACAAACTAATAACCTCTCTCAATGAGGTTTACTTATTATGGGGATGAATGAAAACTAGAGATACAAGGGGTTTAATGATCAAAGAAAGAGGAGAGGTATTATTAGTGTATCACTGGGTGATTAATGTGGGTCATGAGGTCACGATCGAAAAATTTAACAGTCGGTCGATTAGGTTTTTAATCACATATCTCTAAAATTGTATGTGACGATCGCCTAACTTGTATCACACTTATAATTTAGTGAAGCCTTGCGTCAAACAATCTAATGAGGTAAATGAATATGAAGTTTGATGTTTTAAAATAAATTTAAAGTTTAAAAAAGGTATAACTACTGAAATATAGGTGATAGGGGTCAGGTGATGAAGTTGATATATGAACCCTCCTTTCACATCTTTCGTCAATTGCCCTTTTCATATGGCACACTTTCTCCCATCCATTATTACATGATATGTAAATCTCAACAGTAATGGATTTTTATACAAAACAATTCTAATATAGAGGCAGCGTGATTAGATTGTTTTTTATTATCGTAAGTATCATAGAAGGGAAGAAATCCATAAATTCGGGAAGTTGGAGGAATCGAACTATAATTCTGTTTATGATTGTTTCGATTTTGATCATGTTGATCGTATGGTTCTGATTTCATCTTGGTATTCTGTTCAAATCTCATCTGGATAATCTGCAAAAATAAATATCTTCATATTGTAGAAGAATGAAAACGATATTCCAGAAATAACAATTAATTTATATGTTTTGTTTCAACTAGAATTTAATCGGTCAAATTGTCTACATTTTTGGGGATTTTTAGATATTGAAAGCTGTTTGAATGTCGCTTTTGATCAGCCCAAGGATGATACAAACCCATTCCCATGTCACAAATAGTTGAAAATTGCAAGATATACATATGCATAAGGTCATGCCTTTATGGACTGAAATTTACATCCCCCACTTCTCAAGTTAACATAAATGCAGGAAATTCTAGCACTTGTATGATCACAATTTATTTGCAAGCCAATTAGGGCCTTTTAAGTCGTTTTCTGTTTTCGATTTTCCTAAACAGTGAAAACGCGTTCTCTTTNATAAATGCAGGAAATTCTAGCACTTGTATGATCACAATTTATTTGCAAGCCAATTAGGGCCTTTTAAGTCGTTTTCTGTTTTCGATTTTCCTAAACAGTGAAAACGCGTTCTCTTTTATATTTTCAAAAATTTACAAAGAAAACTTTTGAGTATTTTTAGTTATAATTAAATCAAAATTTTCAAAACGCATTTTGAGTGTTTTCAAAATAACTTTTCAAAATGCCAAAAAGAACACATTTTCAACAATTTCAAAATGGATACTCAAAACTCAAAACCAAAAATGAATTCAAAACCCAAAACACAAAACTGAAATACAAAGAGAACAGCTCTTTAGCTTTTTTATTTTTATTTTCTTGGATTGTGAAAAATCTTATGTTAGTTAGCTATGATCTATCATGAATACCTAATCCAAGAAATATATTTCTAGCTATATAAGGGTAAATTGCGAGGTGAAGTAATTGTTAGTTGTATTTTGAAACTGAGACGGATTCGACTAACTAGATCACGAATATTGACTATAAGCCAGAAATCATTATGCTTATGTCTACAAATCAAATCTTAAAAATTATCTGAAATCAAGGGTTGAACGAGATTTCTAATTGTATTATTTTTAAAAAGAAAATGAAGTGGCGATCCAACATTGATATTATGTCTTACTACGTTATTTTATATATTCTTTAAGAGTCTACGACCTCAATAAATTAGTTTCATTTTTATATTGAAAAAAAAAAAATTTAACTTGACTTATATTCAAGTAATCTATATTGAAAGTATATTAGATTAGCTAGACTGTCCCATAGACGGTCTCAAGAAACTTTGTTATGTTTCATTAGAAATCAGACATCGAATACCAAATGGCAAAATAGGGAGATAAAAACTGAAAAATATCATTTAATTTCTGAAACCCTGAACTTATTCACTAACTAATTAATTTGTGTGTTATTTCAATGATACTTATTTCTCATATAAAATGTATAATTTTCTATCTATCTATTAGAAACTAACTATATAATTTATAACTTAGTTTTAGGAAGAAAGATAATCAATTATTAAAGAAAACAATTCCACTCAATGAAAATTTCACAGAAAATATTTTATATTATCTTTCTATATCTTTAACATTAATTAAGTACCAAAATATGTATTTATCATTTTTCTTGTTCTATGTCATGGTTTAATGTGTTTGAGAAGAAACAGACGTAAATAAGTGATAGAAAAATGAATAATATTTGTGAGTCCTATAAAATATATTAATGAAAAGTGATTTCATCAAAATGTTTGCAAAAAGATTATGAATTAGATTCAAAATGCTCTCTCTTGTTTTCTTAGATTTTCAATCGAAACATGTTTTTGAACCATGAATTAGCGGACTCGTCTTTAATTTTATTTCACAATTTAAATATATAATTACGAAAATGTTAAATATAATACACTAAATAGTTGAAACTAACAATTTTGTTAATTGAGATATTGTTGGTGGCCGAGCTAAAAAAATCACCTTGGATCCACTTTAGAAAATCAAAATACATTATGATGATATAAATTGAGGTCAGAAATTGAGCTCTTTTTCTCTAGCTCACTGAAAATCATCAATAATTCTATTTGTACATGGGGGCCGCCACTTGGTCATGTTGTCAACAAAGTTGTACAAAATTTTGTACAAGTAACACTTCTCAAAAATCATTGTTATCCTCTGAAAATGCACCTATAAGTGACATCATCACCTCATATACAGACAAGCCTTCACATCCACCAATTGAAAGAGAGTAATGATTCCTTAGTCGTATGTAGTCATTACCACTACAACATATCAACTTATAATCAATAGCTTGCGAAAAATGCTATACTTTTACATAGCATTCTATTTTTATTTTTTTTAATTTGATAGCATTTTTTCATAATTTTGATTTTAGAAACATTCTTTAATCGTGATGATTACAATATCATTCTTTTCCATCATAAATTTTTAGTATTTATAGCATTTATTGAATATAATGTATCATTTTTAATAGTATTTTTTATTGTAATGTATACATATTAAATAGCATTCCTAATTCCTTAATCACCAAATGTAAACATTCAATAGCATTAGATTTTGGACTAAAAATATGAACAACCACCATGCCAATAATTATGTTCCGTCTCACATCAAATATTTATAAGTCTGAAAATCAACAAAGTGATACAATTTATTAGATTGTAAAAATAATATAAAATAAAAAAAATCAAAACTCTAATTAGTGACCGAAAATATTAGCATACAAAATTAGTGACCAAAGATATTATCTATCAATAACTTCAAAATGGTCAAGGAGTTGGGGACCTACCAGCTAAACCTAAAATCACAAGGATCAAAATCAATGCAGTCATCGTATAATTAAGAAAATGCATGTAATGAACAATGTGTTACTATGGATCACATTGCCAAAAGTTTTCAACAAGAATACAGGCTTGCCGATTTCCATTGTGAAGAGGACATTCATTGCACCACAGACAAACATTTGAACTAGGCACAACCATGGTGCTATAAACATTGATCACTTAGACTAACAAATTAAAATATATGGCAGATAGATCTTCATTCAGTTTGTGCAATGCAATTCAACATCAAACAAAACCAAGATCATATACATACTTGCAAGGTCAACATAAAACAAAACCAAGATCATATTCAGAAAAGGGTTCGTAGCTACAACATGTGCATTTTAGCATAGGACTTAATAGCTAAACTTTTAGTTCTACTGATGTAAACAGACATAATACAACAACCTTGTTTAGGTTATCCCAATCAATGAGCCTAACTCCTTTTAATTTGTACGAATTCACCAAAACAACTATGATATTTATGGAGCTGAAGCAAACTCGCAATCATGCGTATCAATCCTAACCAACTGCAGCAGCACATAATCAATCAAGATTCAATATAACAATGACTAAAAAAATCGTACTGCCAGAAATAAATTGATCAAATTGACAGATGCTAAAATCTTGTGGTTGAAGGGATGTATGGATACTTCATAGGAGTTCATTATTTTCAAACTAATAGTACCAGTGGTATACATGATGGATAGAAATCTCTGATACAAACATAACCAATGTACAATGGATATAATTCCATCCACCACAATAAGAAATTATCCATCATCCCAACACACAAGATAGATGGCTTCAATGTACGAATTTCACCGCACTTACTAGCAATGTCTGCTCCAAATCATTAGTGTGAAACGTTAGAAACTGCAGACAGAACATAATAAGGAGGAGGAAGTCCAAGCATACAAATATTTGGCCTGAAATCAGCAACTTTTCCTTTTGATTTCTCCTCCTGAAGAATTACAAAATTTGTTAAAACCAAACTTGAAATATTGTATTGGAATCGACTAGGATTAATAATCAGGTTACTGGACTCACTACATAGGTTGAATATCCCTTCCCCTTGGCAAGGGCTCGAGAATGAAGAGGAACAAAGTGATACTTTGATGCTAATCTTCTATAGCAAAATATAAAATGTGGCACGTAGTAAATAAAAAGCAAGACAATGCATACCTCATATTCAGCAATACGCTTTCAGTTCTTCCTCTGCCATGTCTAATGCTTCAATGACAAAGTCAATTGCGTTAACAGGTTCATTCACATCCTTACCTAATTTCCTCGAATTTCACAATCTAACCATTCAAATGATCAATCAAGCAACGGACAAA
Source organism: Fraxinus sp. D2006-0159 (assembly GCA_903798375.1). Classification (NCBI taxonomy): domain Eukaryota; kingdom Viridiplantae; phylum Streptophyta; class Magnoliopsida; order Lamiales; family Oleaceae; genus Fraxinus; species Fraxinus sp. D2006-0159. The sequence goes on along the minus strand of CAIGRQ010119941.1, from coordinate 1,234 downwards.
TAAATCACAAATAGAAAAAACAAATTATAGAAAATGGAGATGAAACTTACAGCCCGGGAAACGAGTATCCAGTTTCTTCCTCACGGTGTATCAGATTTAGACATCCATAAAAAAATTCATTTGTCGAAAACCAGAAAAACTGAAGAACAGTAAAACAAAATGAAAAAAAAATAATAATAATTTCAAATCTCTAGGGAAGAGATGCAGTGATTTGGTCCACAGGGAAGAGAGGCAGGAATGAATCGATATGGAGAGTCATATTTGATAAAAGAACTAGTGAATGCACGTGCGTTGCATGTGTAGTGGATGATGCAGTATATGTAATAATGTTGGAATTTGGTTATGTGATATTTCAATGAACAATGAAACATGTTTGAAGGAAGGATGATTACATTAGATTATATAAAATGTGCCAACATGTTCTTGTTGAGAATTTACTTAATCATGCACAGTGGAAAGTAAAACAAATTTCAATTCCCATAAAGGATCTGCTTTGTGTTTAGATAGAAATTTTACCTTTGATGAATTCTGCAAACTGCTTGACTGATTCTCAAACACGAATGATCACGATCTGCAATCCAAACTGTCCAATTATCTAGCCTCCAATTGTGATCTAAACAGAAAACAAGAATGCCGACAAGGGTTTTCTTTTCTTGTTCTAGCAAGAATAATGAATTATTCCATTAAATTTTTCAAACTCTAGCATCCTATTAATATAAGTCCAAGTGGGCTTGACTCGTTTCTTAAACTTAATCCGGTCCAATATTTAAATATGGCCCATAAATTAATTAATCCAATTGATTAATTCAGGGCCTATTAATAAGCAACTCAATTAATTAATTATCCAACACTTGTCAATTAATTAATTGGTAAATCTCATTCTTCTAATTCTCTTTTGTGTGTAACCCGTTAGGTTCCCGATCACGAAACCTAACGACGAGAATTATTATTTTGATTTAATCAGAATTGATAAATTAAAATACCCTCTTAATTTATCATCAATTCACATCTGTCGTCTGAAATTGACATCTAGCAATGTGTCAGAGCAATACATGTGACAACAAAGGTCACGTGTTATGACAAAATCAAACTTGTTCATTTACCATGAAACTATAATCCTTTCGTCAATATGATCCGATCAATTATGAAATATGGATATGTGTCAATCTTATTTATCGATCATATCTTTTATCACGCGTGAAGTCAATATAAGTCGAAAGCTCCTTTTCGACTT
>CAIGRQ010119909.1:0-16349 GCA_903798375.1 Fraxinus sp. D2006-0159 | reverse complement strand
ATGGGTTTCAAACAGGGGCTAGATTGATGGAGAATGTGTGATTAAAAAATAAAAAAATGGATTTACGTGTAATACTATTTTATTGAAGAATGCGCAGTTGAAAATAAGAGAAATATATTTTGAAAATAATTAGGATCGAACAAGGTAATACGGAGTTTTTTTTCCTACAGAAGCTTTACAATGCAGCACCCGATTTGCAAGATTTATTTTTTATTTTTCTAACTGCTAATGAAACTGCACANAATAATTAGGATCGAACAAGGTAATACGGAGTTTTTTTTCCTACAGAAGCTTTACAATGCAGCACCCGATTTGCAAGATTTATTTTTTATTTTTCTAACTGCTAATGAAACTGCACAAAGTGGAAGCTTATAAAAATTCTGTGAAAATTTTCAAGTTTTTATTTATTTTTATTTAAAATAACTAGGAAGTAAGAATACTTTTGTTCAAAAAATTTTGTTTTCCAAATGTAAATTAACGTATGGTCAATATTCGTTGGGTTGATTAACGAACTTCTTTAATTTTTGTTGACAAGTCGTTACAAACCGATCAACCCAACCCAACCCAACCCAACCGGACCGATACTTGATTGGGTCGGGTCGGGTCCGGTTGGGTTGGGTTAAATTTTGATCAAATCGATCATATTGGGTTGAGTTTGGGTTGAAACAAAAATCGACCCAACCCAACCCATGTCCACTCCTAAGTACGAACATCTTTATGAATCTTGGATAATGAAGCTTGGATAATTTTACTAAGAAACTGGCTTTTCGACTATGTTGAAGCTGGATTTGGTTTTTGACACAAAATATTGAACCTGATTGCTTTACCTAGATGGCCATAGTTCTAGAATGTCCCTTCTAAATGAGTGAGTTGGGAAAAGGAAATTGAATGCTGAACTGAAACATAATAAAGTAGATAAAGACACTCTTTTCTACTAAACATGAGATGACAAACTCCCTTCTGGGACCTGTCTTTCTTTGAGTGCTTCGTTTTCCATTTTCATCTTTAGTATTGCATTTTTTTTCATTTATGGTTTTCTATTTTCTTGTGTGGAAGGGTGGGGGAGAAGGCTGCTATATGCATTTCACTGTCTGCTAAGTTTATAAACTCCTTAGTTTAGTCCACGTCTTTTCTCGCCTGAAAAGTTTGATTACAACCATTATGTAGACATACCTGTATTATTGAGACCATCCTGTATACTTTTCATGACACCCTTTGATTGTTCTCTTGTATATTAATTATACCGTTTCTTTAAATTTATGCAGGTCTTGCATTGCTTTACCCCAGATCCGATGAAACAAGAGTCTCTACTTGTCGAGAATGCCCCTGATCCACTGGCTGGAGAACAGGTTAATATTATTTCTTTTGCCTTTTATATTCAGCATCTAGACAATAAAATTGAGGCCTTGGTTAGTAGTAGTTTCATGCAATTCAGGGCCTACTTTGATAGATTTTAGTTAGTTTCCTTCAAACTTACACCTCATGTGACAATATTGCTTTTCTTGATCATTCGTAAATTATTTGTGTTATCTACAAGATAATATGTTATGCTAGAATCCTTCCAACCTAAATAGCTTATTGTAAATCATATAAAGTTATTGATATTTTCAAGTTTATTTTCATTAGACATGGCCAACGGAGGCAGAAATGGATGAAGCTGATAAAAACCACCAGGAGAAAAAACAGAAAAAGAAGAAACTTCCCTGGGGCACCTCTGACTACCAGGTGTGGTCCTCGTCTCTATTCTTATAAAGCTTCTTTCTCTCTTTACATTCTTTAATCCGTGCTTTGTTATTTTGACACTGAGTTATCTTAAAGTTAATATGTCTTCACTGTGATTATTGTTCTCAAAATTTTGCAGGCTGCTTGGATTGTGGACGATTCTGATGCTGATCATGGTGACAGTGATGAGGATGGAGACGAGGGTATGGTGCTGGATGATCTAGAGAGAGGTTTTCCTGTTCAGAAGCACAAGGACGACTTTGAGCTTGACGATGACCAGGGTTCCCTATTTTTGAGAGAATCCGACGAAGAAACTGAAACTGATTCTGTGATGATGGTGAGTATTTGATACATATCTATCCCACCTGCTAATGTGTCAACCTGAAGTAATATGCCTTTCTGGGATCAAAATTATATTTGCTGAAATAGCAGATTAGCATAGCGGAGTTATGATGAGCTACAGAGAGGCTTGGTCCTTATTAGTTTGGTATCCAAAAAGAAAATGCCGCTTGTTGAAATAATATGTTATTAACGAAGCTTCATTTAATCCATGAAGTATCCCTCACCGCCGTGTCAGTCAGTTGTGTCCACTACTTGATTTTATGGCTTTTTGCTGCCTTGTTAAATTTAAGTAGCTTGCTATTTTATAAACCATTAGCAGCGTGTTTATTATATTCTGATATTACACGTTACATCAGATTTGTCATATATATTTAGAAAAACGTAAAACAAGTAATTGTCTGAAAGGATAGAGTTTACATTTTCCAGTAGAAGGAAGTATATTTTACTTCTAAACTTTTCGTTCCTAAGCACGCTCACATTAGTTACTTCTGTGTTCTCTGTGTTAAAATGCTGATTGTGTTGCAGGAAGGCGATAACTTAACAAAAGAACAGATAGAGGAACAAATTCGAAAAATTAAAGAAGACCATGCTGAAGATGAGGGTACTTTTCTAAATTTTTGTGTTGTTTTGCAGCTCTAATGTAATGGTTTGCTTGGTAGGAGTTAATTGTGTACGTACTCTGTGGAGTCGCTTGGATATATAGACAATATTGGAGATGCAACTGTAGGTTGTGCGCGTGTGACATCTAAGAACAGTTTGGTCCTTTGTATATTAGAGATGTGGATTTAACTTTGATTTTTAAATGATCACAGTCGTGCATTGCTTTGTTGGATAACGGAGTTCCATGTACCTTTTGTTTAAAAAAATATTATAATACATTTTTCTGTTATCCCAGGATGAAATGGGTGGTTATGTCCCTTTAGGTTTTTGAAATTTTACTCTAGTCTTTTTCTGCAGTGAGAGTTATTCTCTATCGTTAAGATTGTTTTCTAATGGCTTTTTATTACAATTCAGAATTTCCAGATGAAGTGGATACCCCACTGGATGTTCCTGCTCGAAAGCGATTTGCTAAGTACAGAGGTGTCAAGTCTTTCAGAACATCTTCATGGGACCCCAAAGTATGTTCTTGTGTTTTATGAGGAACATATTGAAAATTATTCGTGACCAACAGAACTTAACATCTTGCATTTCAATTTCTAGGAATCTCTTCCTCAGGAATATGCTAGGGTGTTTGCATTCGATAATTTTACAAGAACACAGAAGCATGTTCTTGCTAGAGCACTTGATATGGAGCAAGATGCCAATGACTGTGTACCCGTTGGCTCATATGCAAGAATTCATATCAAGGAAGTACCAAATGGTGTAGCATCAAAGTTATGCATGTTGGCCAAGAAAATGCCAGTCATATCCTCTGGTCTTTTGCAGCATGAGTCTAAAATCTCTGTCCTCCATTTCAGGTAATTATTTCTACATCTTTCCCCTCTTCTTTTCTGTTAAACTTTGTTATGATTTTGATACAATTTTGTTTGGGTGATTTGCAGCATCAGGAAGCATGATACATATGATGCTCCTATTAAAGCAAAAGAAGAACTCCTATTCCATGTTGGCTTTCGGCAGTTTATATCGAGGTTCTTTTCTTCCTACCATCTTTGTTTTTAAACACAACTCCTCGACTTTCACCATCTGAACTATTGTCATATTTTCTTTGATGATCAGGCCAATTTTTTCTTCAGATAATATCAATTCTGACAAGCACAAAATGGAGAGGTTTCTTCATGCAGGGAGGTTTTCAATAGCTTCAGTTTACGCTCCAATTTCTTTTCCTTCTCTTCCTCTAATTGCTTTGAAGAGTGAGGGAGAAGATTCACTCCCTGCTGTTGCTGCTGTTGGTTCTTTAAAAAGTATAGACCCTGATAGGATTATTCTTAAGAAAATTATTTTATCTGGGTAAGAAACCATCTCCTTTCAGTAATGATCAATGTTTTACGTTCGTGTGCGGAATTAAGATGGATCTTCTGAACGTTACATTTGCCTCCATTTTAGGCCGTATGCGAAGGTTGTGATTACACTTCTGAATGTTGCATTTCCAATCACCTATGCCAAATTAGTTGGTAAAACTATTTTGTGATGCACAATAATTAAGGCTGCCCTCAGTCCTTGATTGTCATATTCAAAAAGCTTCAGTTTGGTAAAAGTATGGTCAAGTCATACTCAACTAAAATTAGGGTCAATTTGTACTCAACTGTAACTCAAACTAAAATCATGCTCCATCGTCTGTTCTTCCAGCTTTTGGGATTGCGCCTAGTTCACAAGTACAGAAAGAATTATGACGAGTCACTGGCTCGCGTATTTGTTGGAATATTGTATATCAAATTAAACTACAAAATTTGTATGTTTTGCAGTTACCCTCAACGTGTATCTAAAAAGAAGGCTACTGTAAGATATATGTTTCACAATCCAGAGGATGTGAAATGGTTCAAGGTAAGTACTGCTGACATTTTAATTGTATAACTGCATGTGTAATGGTCTGACCATTTCTCTTTCTTCCCTTGTTGATCTTCTTGTTAATGGCCAGCCGATCGAAGTTTGGACCAAGTGTGGGCGCCGTGGTCGTATTAAAGAACCTGTTGGGACACATGGTATGGCAATCTATCAATATATGTTTTAGAAATGCTGTATAATTTATTATTGAGTTCTTACATATCTTCTGATGTGTATTTGAGAAATATGATAACTGGTGTAGAGAAAATCCGTCCATTGACAATTTAGTAGTAAATGTAACAATTTGACATGATATTTGTGCCCGGGGTGCATGTTAAAATTTGGTAAATGCGTATGCATGAACGCCTGTGCATGCACATGGACAATGTACTTCGATTTGGTAATAGTGGTCATTTAGGGACTAGGATTTGTTGCTCTGCCATAAGCTGCATAATTAGACCGATTGATTGTGCAATATTTATTTTTATATTTCTGTTCATTACCCAGAAATAATAATTTCATTATGATCATTAATTAAAGTTCTGGACCATTGTACCTTTATCAGGTTAATGGATTACAAGTTCTCTCCCTATCTTTTATTTTTCAGGGGCAATGAAATGTGTTTTCAACGGGGTCCTTCAGCAGCATGACACCGTCTGCATGAGTTTATACAAGCGCACGTATCCGAAGTGGCCACAATATTGGTTCCCACTTCCAAGTGCTTGCCTATATTAGTCAGGCATCACAAGCAGTTGGTTTCTCGGCAGGAGAAATCATGTTTGCATGTGAACGGGAATGAAGCCGTGGTTCAGATTTGGTTATAAGATTTTGTGTTTTCTGGCTTGTCTAAATGCAGCTAGCAACACGAGCTCATTTGGTTTCTTCAATTCTGGGGAAGCAAAAATTTTGTCCGTATAGTTTATGTCGATAAACCGTTTAGTTATGCATGGTATGCAGTTTAGAAAGTACTGCATAGCAAAACGAACTAGATTTAAATTTATTTTTCTTCTTTAGTTTTGTTTAGCACAATCCAGTTCGGCTTACCAAACATTCTTGTTTTTGTACCAAGACAATATTGCTGTTGTATGTGCGTGAAATTTGATTGTTATTTTTGTGACAAAATCAAATACAATATTCTTCTCTTGAACGTCTTGGGAAGAATCGAGTCAGGTATTAGGACAGCATGAATTCATTTCATTTCTCAAATGAAAGGGGAAACAAAACTAAAATTTGAGTCTTTATTTCATTATATTTTGTATTCGAAAGAGTCAATCCTCTCTTAGAAATTGTTGTATCTTGTTTAGTAACAATAACTTTTCAACATTAGAAACTACATAAAAGTTGATCGTTATTTGTGATCGACTGATTTTCTTGATTCTATTGTGGTCCTTCGTTCCCAGTGGGCAAGATAAAGTTTTTTACTGTTGATGTGGTAATATTTATGGTTCTCTGAAATGGAGAGAGTTATAAGAAGGTTCTCTTGTCACATCAGCAGTCAGGGGCGGACCTAGAGATAATTTTGAGTGGGGGTGAGATTAGAGGCGGAGCCAGCCCGTTGAAGTAGAGGGGTTCAAAGTTGAAGGGGTGAGGGGCTACAGGGGTTCGGGGGCAGCACCCCCGAAATTCATTTTTTGGGAGTAGTTGAATAATTTAGATTTAGTTACATTTTCCCAACTAGTTACGAACTAGATTTAAATTTATTTTTGTTCTCTAGTTCTGGTTAGCACAATCCAGTTCGGCTTACCAAACATTCTTGTTTTTGTACCAAGACAATATTGCTGTCGTATGCGCGTGAAATTTGATTGTTAATTTTGTGACAAAATCAATATAATATTCTTCTCTTGAACGTCTTGGGAAGAATCGAGTCAGGTATTAGGACAGCATGAATTCATTTCATTTCTCAAATAAAAGGGGAAACAAAACTAAAATTTGAGTCTTTATTTCATTATATTTTGTATTCGAAAGAGTCAATCCTCTCTTAGAAATTGTTGTATCTTGTTTTGTAACATTAACTTTTCAACATTAGAAACTACATAAAAGTTGATCGTTATTTGTGATCGACTGATTTTCTTGATTCTATTGGGGTCCTTCGTTCCCAGTGGGCAAGATAAAGTTTTTTACTGTTGATGTGGTAATATTTATGGTTCTCTGAAACGGAGAGAGCTATAAGTAAGGTTTTCTTGTCACATCAGTAATGTTCTGTTTTTATCATATCCATTGGGGGCATGAGATAAATTTCATTTGGTAAGTAATATTAGATAATATGTTAGTAATGTCGAGTAGTTTGTATTACACGTTATTTCGAAAGACTAACACAGCATGACAACAAAAAGGAATACGACTTGCTTAACACCATTTAAATCTCTGATCATTCCGAGTCTAATGATGCTCTGTCGAATTAGAAGAGTTTTTTGAGACAATTGAGAAACTTCTTCTACTGAAGGCATAAGCAATTCCAAACAGGTCTCAATCTATGAACTGGTGATAAATGCTAAAACACACCATCTTACATGGGTGTGAATATTGAAAAGTTTTATATCTAAGAACGCGATACCTGGTTTCACAAGGTGCCTTTCTTTTTGACATAGAAAGGGACATTGTGCGGTAGTAGTTTGCTCCGCTAGATTACTTTCGCATTTTCTCGATCGTTTCAGGATGAAAGAAAATTTGATTACAATTTGTAGAAAGTTTGCAACAGAGAATTTAGATGGATTGAAAGTAAATTGATCATTGATTGATGAAAGCGATAATTACAATAACTGGTGCAGTGGACGAAAATTACACTGACTAGAGCAGTGGGAGAAAACTAGTTCTTATGTTTATTTGGTTGAGTCTTCCAACTATGGCACGATAGATTATGACATTAATTATGATATCTTGAGAAGGTTAATTGACTTGAACACATACCTGCAATCCAAATTGATTCAAAACACAAGCTTTGAAACTCGTGCAGATGTAAAGTTGACAATGCCATCATTTCAAAGGGTTGAAAGAAACACTAAACCCCTAGATTACAATAATATAAGTTATTTAAAAATTAAAATTGATATAAACAAGAGGAGGCAATAAGTATTTTATTACTTTTGCTGAACATAGCACAGATTATTGTTGTGTGTATCTACTTAAAAGTCGTTGACATAACTATAAAAAATTTGTTCTCCATAAAAATGAAGTTGAGAATCAACTCAATCAGAAGATTAAGATGTTACAGAGGAGGTGCGAATGAATCACTATTTGGTGAGTTTCGTATTCAAAATATTATAGTCCATCAAACCACGGTACCTTATTTGCCTCAGTCAAATGGTGTTGCTAAGCAAAAAAATCGCACATTGAAAGAGATAATGAATGCAACGTTATAAGTTCTGGTTCATCTCAGAATATGTGGGAATAACCTGTTCAATCAACAAATCATATTTTAAATAAGGTGTCCCGAAAAAAGGAAAACAAGACCCATATGGATTATGGAAAGGAGTGAAACATTCCTATAAATTTTTATGCATGTAAAAATGTCTTGCTAAAGTGGTTGTACCTAAACCCAAGAAGGTGAAAATGGGTCCAAAAATAGTTGACTGCATATTCATTGGATATACATATAATAGTAGTGCATATCGGTTCCTTGTGAATGACTTTAAAGTTTAGACACACACAAAAATATGATAATGAAATCAAGAAATGCATCGCTCTTTGAACATGTTTTTTCTTGTAAGTCCAAAAAAAGGATCAAGTTCATCAAAATGAACATTTGATACTATTAGTGAAAATAGTCAGACCAAGAATACGAAAAATGAAGATGTTCAAGATGAACCTAGACATAGTAAACGAGCAAGGACAAAAAAAAAATTTTGTTTCAAATTTTCTAACCTATCTATTAGAAAGTGAACTTCGAACTTTTAAATATATAGTAAGCTTTGCTGAAGGACCTTTGTGGGAAGAGACCATTAAGAGTTCAATTGATTCCATACTGCAAAATCACACTCGGAAGTTAGTGAATCTCCCCCCTATGTGTAAATCTCTAGGATTCAAGAGATTTTTTAAAGGAAGATGGAAGCAGATGGATCAATGGTTAAATACAAGACGAGACTTGTAATTAAATGTTATATACAACGAGAAAGTCTAGACTACTTTGATACCTATTCTCTTGTGACGACGATAAATTTCATAAGGATGGTATTAATAATTGCTACCATGTGCAATCTTGAAGTACATTAATGGATATGAAAACAATCTTTCTAAATGGAGATTTCGAAGAATATATTTACATGGAACAACTTGTTTTATTGTACCTGGACAAGAAAAGAAAGTATGTGAACTAGTGAAGTAATTGTATAGTTTAAAATAAGATCCAAAACAATAGCATGAAAAAATTGACAGTGCTATGATAACAAGTGGATTTAAAATCAACGAATGCGATAAATGTGTTTATATCAAAGACACTCAGAATGTATATATTATTTTGTGCATATACATTGATGACATGCTCATTGTTGGTGGTAATGATATGATGATCAAATCTACAAAATATATGTTGAATTCAAGATTTGACATAAAAGATATGTGATTGATTGATTGATGTTATCTCATGAATAAAGATCTCTAGAACATTAGATGTGGTTGTTTTAAATCATTCACATTATGTTGACAATATTGAATTTAGTAAAGATGCCAGTGGCGTTGCCAAAATACTGATAGACATAAGTGTACATTTATCCAAGAATAAATGAGAGAGTATTTCTCAAATATAGTACTATAAAGTGACTGATAGTCTAACGTACTTAATGAGTTGTATAAGACTTACCATAACATACGCAATAAGTAAGCTAAGTAAATACACGAGTGTTCCTAGAGCTGACCATTGATAGGCAATTTGGAAAGTACTCAGGTACTTCATATCTACTTGTAACTATGGCTTGCACTATACAAGATATCTAGTAGTCCTAGAAAGATATAGTGGTGCAAACAAGATATCTGACAAAAAAGACTCAAGATTTACTAGTGGATATGTGTTCACATAGGGAAGTGCAGCTTTGTCTTGAAAATCCTTAAAACAAATTGTTATAGCTAGATCCACAATGGAATCGGAATTTATCATACTGGATAAATGTGGGGAAGAGCAGAATAACTACACCATTTCTTAGAGGATATTCCAAGGTGGTTAAAGCATGTACATGCAATATGCATACATTGTGATATTCAATTTGTAATTCGCAGGGCACATAGCAACATGTATAATGGTAAGTCAAAACATATTCGTTGAAGACATAATAGCATTAGACAACTGATCTCTACTGAAATTATATTTGTTGACTATGTGAGGCCAAAAGATAATATTGCAGATCCGCTAACCAGATGATTAAATAGAGAGTTAGTAGAGAAATCATCGGGGAAAATAGGACTAAAGCCCATGAAAGAATAAATCGATACAATGAAAACCCAACTTGAATGATTGGAGATCCCAAAATTTAGATTTCAATAGACAACCTGATTTTTATTATGGGGATTTATCCCAGTCCATTCCTATGATGAAAACAGTAATACCCGTAAGGAAAAAAGGATAATAAGGGAAAAAGGATAAACTAAGTTTTTAATGATCCCTATGTGTTAGAATATTCAGCAGAGTAATGTGAATTGTTCTTAATTAAAAGATCATATTTGTGAAAGAGAAGTATAACTACTTCGAAAGGGAATTACAATGGCTTAATTCCTTAGAAACTATCACAGAACCAAGGAGATGTTATTGGTCAAAATGAACATAATTATGATAACCGGTTTTGTTAGGAAAACTCGTGTGTAGTATGTCATCATTTACGCATATGACAGAATAATTCAAGGACATCGTATCTACTAATCAGCTAGTATTAAAGTAAACATACTTACATAAAGGAGCTTTAAAGGGTAACACCTATCTATCATATGCAAATTTCGACCGTTGAATTCTATCACCATATTTATCTGTCTGTCATTGTTGTTAATTTCATTTATGTGAAAAATTGTAGGAAAACATAAAATAGAAATAAAAAGTGAATGACAAATTGTAATGACAAATTCAATAGGTTTCAGTTCTCTAGTTAATTTCCAATTGATTTGGTGGTTACAAAGCCTTAATTGTAAGATATTTTGTGTAAATGCAAGATTAATAGAAAATTGAATCCCCTCATATTAGTACTATATAAGGAGGTATTGTACTTATTCCACACCAAAATTTGAGAGTTTTCTCCTCTCCAAATTTCTTCTCTTTTTGTTTTCAAGAGTTTTGTTTTTAGTATTTTAGAGGTTTTTGTTCAAGCTTAGTGATAGGAGTATGAACATTCTCAGTTTGCCTAAAGTAGTAACGATGTGCTAGTTAACTGCTTTTACTCGTTGTATCTTGGGAAACAGACATCATCTATTCTTTTGCACCATAGTGTGGACGAATTTGTTTTAAGGAAACTGTATGCAACACATGCCTCGATTCCTTTCAATACCGCTACTATATCAACAATCAATATTTTCCTATTTTATTGTTACTCTATTTATTGTAATGTTTCTTTCCATTGTTTTATAACTTTAGCACCATTTCTAATTTCTTTTCATATTTTTCCTAACACAAAGTCATCGTCAATTTTTCTTATCGATTCCCTTATTTTACTCATAAGGGTTGTCAATCTATCTCATTTTCGTTAACTATATTGTGCTGTTGCTATCCAGAAGGAATTCGCGAAACAATTTTCGGAAAAAGGGATAGCACGGGTTTTCTTCTCAAGTTCACCACGTGCGTCAATAAAGATGTTGAAGATACACCACAAGATTTCACTGCCACGAAACATTTCCAGATGAATTTCCAAAATAATTTTGATACAACTCAACGCGTGAGGGGGATTAGAATGCTGAGCTTGTCGATTTGGCCTTAAGTATGGATATGGTCTTTTGAAAAATTAAGGCATTTTGATGTAGATTTTTTTTGTGAAAAATGATTATTTGAAAGGATTTATAATTAAAAAGTAGTGAAACTTTATGTATCTATATATATAAAAAATTTATTTACTGAGAGAATGTATGATTAAAAATGAAATCGAGAAAAAATAAATTTTAAAGAATCTATACCAAATATTGTAATCACTTATGAATCAAAAGGTTTATTAATTTATTATATATTTGACGAATTTTAATAGATGGAAATATTTGATTTCATATTACGTGACGAATTCTAGTTTAGAGCTTTTATTTGGAAAAAGTTGCAAGTGCAGAATTTTTTTGAAGAAACTTTTTTCCGTAGGTGACATGGCGAAATGTGATTCACCTGTTTTATTTTTATTTTTTCTATCTTCCATTGAATGCATGTCAAGTATTGTCTGTAAACATATTTTGTCAAATTTGTTTGTACTTATAGCATGATTGTATTTATTTTCACTTTCCTTTCATATTTCATGTTTTATTGACAAATAAAAGGTAAAAATATTCCCTTTACACTTCTATTAAATCAAATATTAACTTCCCCTACTTACCATCTTTTTTCCCACCATTCCAATTTCCACCCAAGATTCTCAAATGTGTATGTTAGGTAATATATCGTATAAATCAACGGGATTCAAGAAAAAAAGACGTATTTTTAGGGGAAATGGTATCTTATAATGGTCTAGGAATTGGGTTGAGTTTTGTGTTTGGTTTTATTCTAATGGGGCTTGTGGCAGCACTGTACCATTCGCTATGGCGGAAGAAGAGAGTAACAGTAAGCAGAGGAGATATTCAATGTTTTTCTTGTCTGTTTTGTTGGAAGAAGAAGCACAATTCTGTACACAACAGTCAAGAACGGACCAATTCACTGAAAACCCAAGAAGAATCTAGAGACGTGCATGAACAAATGGACTTGGAATTGGGATCGAGCAAGGATTTGTTAGTGAATGGCTATGGTGAACAAGGGGTGGAAACTGAACTGATGAGGCTGCATAATCTTTGTGGGCCGGGACCCCCAAGATTTCTCTTCACAATTAAGGAAGAAAGCGAGAAGGATTTGGAGTCTGATGATTGGAAATCAAAGGGTGATAACAATAGCAGAAAAGAATCAAGAAAAACAACTTTGAGTGATCTTTTTACTAGTGTAGATGGAACTGACACACCATATTTAACACCTAGTTCTTCACCTTCAATCAGGGCTTGTGATTCTTGTTATGACCATGGATTGAGATCATTATCAGAGGCAGAACTTAATAGATTGAGATGTCACCCTCCTCCAAAGTTGAAGTTCTTGAAAGATGCTGAGGACAAGTTGTTAATGGAAGAAGCTGAGAATAAAAGGGGAGGATAGAACAGAAGAAGAAAATAATGGTTCTTTAATGTCGTTTATCAGTAAAGAGTTTTTACAAAGAATCACAGGCACTTCCAATGGCTTCTTCTCCAACACTGTCAAGTTCCTCAGTGAAGTAGAAAATGCTTTAGGGTATTTGTTTCTCATTCATTTTTCTTTCATTTAAAACTTTGTTTCTGTCAGTCTTCTCCTAATAGAGAACAGAAATTTATTTTAGTGGAGACACCTTCGAGTAGCAAGATGTTTACAAGCTAGCATGTTTCACTAAGCTTGAAATGTTTCATTTTACTTGTTTATATTAATATTATAATGTTTCAATAAACTACTATCTTGATAGTAATACAAGAGTTACTCTAAAAATAAATGACCTTTTTTTTTTTTTTTACTTGAAAGTAAATAAAATAAAATAATGCATCTTCAAAAATCGAAGTTACTTTAAAGTAAATTTAATTATTTTTACCATATTAGCGAAACGTGTCTTCTAACTACACATTGATTAATATTTAGCTAATAATGTGACGAATTACTCTCTTTAACGCTAACTAACTACATATTGACTAATCATTAAAATATGGAAGAATTGCAGTCGTGGTACCAAATCTTTTACTTTTATGCAAGCTTGACTCAATCCTTTATTTTGTGGCACTCAAGAAACCAAACATTTCAGAAATTCACACTTGCAGTACAAATGGATGGAAAGAGTTAGTTCGACTGTTAGTTGACTAGAGAATTGACATTGACCATAATTTTGAGTAATTTTTTATTTTAATTGTTTTATTATAGAAAATGTAGATTTACCTTTTTAACATTTTAAAATTAGTCAAATTTTGGTCAAGTCATTGACTTTTGGTCGACTAACATAATTTGTTAGATTGGACTGCAAGTGCCATTTTCCCCTAATTTTTCACAATTGAATGCACGAAACACGTCGTAGATCAAATTGAAATTATGATAAACTAGTGGCTCCTGCTAAGCAAGGATGGAGAGAAGCCTATCATATTTGGGTTGCAATGTCCTCGAAACGCCACATTATGGCCCTCTTAGGGGCTTATCTAAATGGAAATTACACAATTCCAAGTGTTTTAAGATTGATTTTCAAAAATAAAGTTTAAAGTTTACTTATTCAAAAAATAGGTAATAATTTTATATTTTAATACATATAATCACTCTTTCTATCCTCTCCAACTCTCCCTAATTCGAAACCCTAAACCGAGTTTCCGCATTCTTTTCCTCTTTATCAAATACATCATCGGAGCACCAGGCCGCTTCTACTCGACACCCATCGTAATAATAAACGGCTCGTCTTGCCGTGACTTTCTCTTGAATTCTCAAAACTTTTGTCACTCCATCTCCACAAGGGCAGAGAACCCATTGCTTCTATTCCACGAAAGCATTGGAGCCTCTACACGGTAGTGGTCTCTATCTTCTTCCATCTATCGCCGTGATGGGAGCTCTATTCGTCGCTGCACGCGGTGCTTAGAGCGATGCCCATCTTGAATCTGAGTTGACTACGACAGGATGAAGGAGATTGGGTCAACATCTAAACAAGTGTCGTCTAGATGGTGAGGTCAATGTGAGGTTGCTAGTGATTTCGATCCCAACGTTGCGATGTTGGTGGTTGTTTTTTTTGTTGTATTGCAGGTAGCAGAGGCGATTTTTTTTTGTTGGTGGTGCGGTGCAGGTATCGACGGTGAGGTCGACGATGGTGGTGGGGGTGTGGTGGATCTAGGTAGGATACATGCGGTAGTGGTGAGTCTGGTGATGGGCTGGTGTGATCTGTTAGTGGTGGTATGTACGGTGGTGTTGCGGTGCGGTATGGTGGTGGTGGTGTTACAAAAGTGGTGGTGGCAGCATTGGTGGCGACAACAGTGATGGTTGTGATGATTTTTGTTAGCATAGTATTGGATCTAGTGTTGGCGGCTTTGTTGGTGGTGGCATTGTGGTGATGTGGCGATGGTGGCGGGATAGTGTTTGTGACCAATATTTGGTTGATTTGTGATCAAATATTGGTGGTGGATCGGATCGGGGGTGTGATGTTTTGGTGTATATGACCAACTATTTGATTCGTTGTGACTAACTATTAAAGTGTGACCTTAAAATTCGATAATTTGTGACCAACAAATTTGAAATTATGTGATCGATAGATAAACTATGACCAATAAAATAAACTGTGACGTAAAATTTTTGATTTGCAACCTCGAAATAATCTATAACCGTTTAATTTGATAACATGTGACCAGTAAAGAAATTGTGACCCGTAAGTATGCATGTGTGACCATAAATTGTACAATTATGGCTTTAATATAATTAATTAATAAATAAATACTTGATTTTTACATTTTCAAACTTAAGGTCTAAAAATTGATTTAGTGATAGTTAATGCCCGATTCATGAATTCTTCCCCTTATCCAATGAATTATGGATACCATTGGGCTACTTTCCCCAAAGAGCCCAAGGTTCGCACATATTGGGCCAAACATGGACAAGCCCAACTAGAACTACGATAAAATAAGGGGAAATTAGGCCTAGTACCCTAAAAAATTAACCAATTTGATTTATACTCTTTTAATTAATTAAAATCCTTGAAAACCGTAATTAATACGTTATAAAAAAAGATTTCTTCCCATGTCTCTTTCACTAATATTTCTCTACTGGTTCATCTTTATCTCAAACGCTATAGCCTTCAAGCTCCTCATAAGATTCTCGAAATTCAGCAACTTTAACGATCTTTTGACCGAAAATGCTCCCTCCTCTGTTTCTCCACTACCTAGGGCGCCGCCCTCTGGGTCACTTTCATCGGCGGCATCATCATGTTCAAGTAAAACCCCTTTCCACCGAAACCCCAATTTCTCTTTTTCTTCCTCTTCCCAAATTTTAAAATTGATATGCCGTACGATTAGGGAAGAAGAAGGTAATCAAGAAAAAAATAAGCAAATTAAAATTTGGTTGATATTGAATGAATAAGATTGTTTCTAAGTTGACATGAACAAATCCCTGCGGGTTAATGTACGAGTTTCCTGCTGTGTTCCGAAGAGGATGGCTTTGGTGTATGTGCTTCCAACTGGGCCATTATTTCTGGTGATAGTTATCTGGGCCTCCACCACCTAAACCACTAGACCCCACCATTCAAACCGTTAATGCTAGCCAGAACCATCAGCCCCAGTATTGTAGAGGGGGGTGAGAGGTTTGAAGGGTGGTGGGGTCTGGTGGTTTAAGTGCTGAAGGGAGGATAAAGTTGAGAGATGAGAAGAATACTGATGGTTTGAATGTTTTAATAAGATTTTTGAACTCATTTGTACTTTTTAAAAAGTTTGGGAGCATAATTGTAATTTATTTTTATTTTATTTAAATATGAGGGTATATTAATCATTTTACATTGAAAAATAGTGAAAGTGACGTTTTCCGCAATGAAACGTTGAAATAAGGACGAAAATGTAAAAAGAAATGAAACGTAAGGATGTTTTACGCAATAAGTGTCAAACGTAGGGACGTTCTGTGCTATTAAGAAAGTACGAACATGTTT
>CAIGRQ010119885.1:0-27737 GCA_903798375.1 Fraxinus sp. D2006-0159 | reverse complement strand
TCGGGTCATACCCAAATTCTAACAGAAGGAAATACTCCGAATAGCCTAACATCACCAACAAGCAATTCAGCTACTGATGATGGATCCAATCCATTTTTTCTCCATCATTCGAACAATCCAGGTCTTGTCCTTGTTTCACAGCAGCTGATTGGAGATAATTACAATTCATAGAGCATATCGATGATGATTGCTCTTTCTGTGAAGAACAAATTGGGGTTCATTAATGGAACTCTTACGCGACCTGAAGACAATCAGTAACAACTCAATCTGTGGATTCACAATAACAACATGGTGACCTCCTAGATTTTGAGTTCAGTGTCCAAGGAAATATGTACTAGCGTTCTATACTCAGAGTCAGGCTATAAGATATGGAATAATTTAAAGGAGCGTTACCAGAAGAGAAATGGTCCAAGGATATTTCAGCTAAAATGGGAGTTAATGAGTCTTAATCAAGGAGATTCATGAGTTAGTGCTTATTTTACCAAATTGAAGACAATTTGGGAAGAACTAACTAATTACAAACCTGCTTGCACAAGTGGCGAATGTGTATGTGGAGGAGACAAGAAGCTGAATGAACATCAAGTGGAGTATGTAATGTCCTTTTTGATGGGACTGAATGAGTCTTATTCTCAAACCTTGAATCAATTTTGGGAAAGTTAAGGTTTTACCAACGACCAAAGCACTGAAATGGAAGTAAGAAAAATGAGAGACGAGAAGAATGTAATGAATGGATATGGGCAACATTTCGCACGAAACCATTTCGATATAGAAGATTTAATTAAAAAGAAAAATAATCATACTGTGTACAAAATTTGTTTACTAAAGTTGTTGACAAAATATGTATCGGAAATATATAGGCCAATGATTTCAAAAACAATTTTTGAAATCAAGGGCCTCAATCTTGTCACACTCATTTTGTCAACAAATTTTGTGATCCAATTTCGTAGAACTAGATTAATTGAAAGAAAAATTTAATTGGATGTTGACCAAATAAAATGCTGACAAGGCCCTGCATGAACATCATTTTCTCTTAGCCTCTCATATTTTAGTGAAGCATTATGCATGAAAAATGATATTTCTTTATACTACTTATGTCTTGTAAAGATATGTTCATTTTCTTTTTCGTTTATCCCAAATTATATGTTACTTTTCTTGTCGAATGTATAATTGATTAGTTTTTAAGTATGTCCCTATTCAATGTGTCTTGTTATCAATAAATATGAACGTTCTACTACTATTTAATATAGGCATTATTAGAAGAAATATAAGCAAAAATTTATATTTCCAACCATATTAATTATGTTTTTTAATACGTGTAAAAATGGAAGAAAGTCAATTTTTATGAGATGGAGGGAGTATATAAATTTATCTTTAAGCATAACTATTTTTAAGAGTTAAATATTTCATTAGTCACTGAACTTTAACACATTACACTCTATCACTTACCACCATGTTTTATAAGCCACTCAACTTTAAAATGCTTTACAATGATTACTGAACTTTAATACATTACACTTCATTACTTACTCATCATGTTTCATTACTCACTTAACTTGTACCTCGTGATGCTTTATTCAGTGAACTTTAAAATACTTCTGAATGGACACTGGACTTCATAACGTTCTAGAGTAAATTTTATTTTCTATGAGATTCGACCTAGATCAAAAAAATAAAATAAATAAATATCGACTAGATAATGAGACTCTCAATCTAAGATGAGGATATTGATATTAGTCTAAAAAATATAATTTCTCTAGTCGTCAAAAGTTATGTTCAAGGGAAAGGAAGAATGCTAGATTCAAATTCATGTTAATCTTAATTTAGATCATAATCTTCCTTTACGTCAAAAAATTAAAATAGAGAAATTATTTCAAACATGAAGTGGCGAAAGCAGACATTTCGAGTTAGGTGGTATAATAAAACTTGCAAAAAGGTTGTGAAGAATTTTACATTCGAAAATTTACATGATGTATGACCTTTTTTTATGTAAAATTTTGAAATTTTTTGATGTGCTACCCCATGTAAAATTTCTTAATAAAATAATATAAATTATATTGAGAAATTTATCGCACAAAAGTAATAAATATTAATAAAATAATTTAAAGAATCTAAAGAAAAGATGAGTTAGATTTCTCTTTTTAACATGTGCATTTGACACACCTTTAACTATTTTCGATTCTCATTTTGGTCATTCAATATGTCTATGATATAGTTCTCAAAACGAGTGTCGAGATGACGTAGGCAATTTGTGGATTTGGCAAGTGTACAATGTTGGAGAATTTTTAAAGTTAGCATGCTATCGAAATTCTCGAAATACTAATTTGGAATGACATATTTTGACTAGCCGTAATATTTGCTATGATTAACATTTCACGTGCCACTAATGAAGTGAGAAATTGGCTGTGAACACTTCGAAATGATGTTATGAATATAATATTTTGATTTCGTTTGGCATCCTATAATAACCAAAAAAATGCCGAAAAGTTGGGGAATCACATGACACCTTATGTCCGCCACTTGTTTCAAGATTTTACAAGAATAAGGTGGAATTTTGATGCAAGATCCTCATCTACTTCCCCTTTTTCTTTAAAATTCGGTGACATACTTTAATTCCTTCGTGTTTTATTCTTATTGCATGATGTGTAATTAATTATTTAGTTAGGATCAATGATTGTAACCTAGTTTTGAACCTTAATTTTAATTAAAAAGTTTTAAATTTTCAATTGATTTTGTGAGTGATAGTTACGTTGAGAGGAGAATAGTTTATTTAGACCATGTAGTAAAACTCAGGAACTAGTATAAAAGTATAGAGATATCTTTTCTAGTTAATATGGTTGTTACACGATGTTTTAGATTTTTAATGCATTTAACTACGGTGTATGCAGATTCACATAAAGATATTGAATTGATATAGTTAAATAGAATCAATTTGAACTCGAGAAAGGTAAATTAAACATGATAGAAGAATTTAACCGGTAAATACAATCAATTGTTATAAAATTTGGTAATCGAAATTAATGGAATAGTATGGTGAACTCGTAAGTCTTAACACTTAAACCACCATTAAAAAAGTCATATTTAATTATTTTCGTATATTTACATATAAAAATCACAAAAAATAGATAAAGTATTTCTATTTGTTTTCGATCAAATAAAAGTTGGGAATAATTTAACCAACGGTTAAATAGTAGTTCTCGTTGGAACGATATTCGGACCCTTAGGTCAACTTTATTACTTGTTACGATCCGTACAAATGCGAGATATAAAATCGACAACAATCTTTTTGTATCATTGTTGGAGACTATTTTTATTTGGTATTGTTTAGATTATTCCTTGATTTCGTTTGATTTTTATTTTTATTTTTCAAGTTGATCTACTTGGTTTTTTTCTTCATTAATAGGGAACGAAAAGAAGTAATAGAGCAGCAAAAATATACAATGACTGATCCTAACTTAGATGGTGGTGATATGCTCTTTGGAGAGTTCCTTTTCGGACAACAACGCAAAATGTGGGGAGAGAATCACCTATTATATTTGATAACAATGACTTGTCGGAGGGTTTAAATATTAAATCTATTGTTTATAACGAGGTTAGATCGACTTGTGAATATTTTGGAGCGTTGCAATATACAAGAAATTGCTTGTTATTGTCAACTTTAGAGGAAGTGAGGAAATCAATCTTTGATGATCCATATGAAGAAAATGATGATGATGATGATGTGCTTATGTGAGATGTCTTCACCATGCAAAAATATAAAAAGATTGAAAATAAAATAAGTCCGGATGAACCAAATAACATGCTTGTGGAGGATCTTTTCATCATTCAACCCGAGAATTAACAACTAAAGAAAAAGAATATGTAGAAAACAATAAATTAATCATGAAGGAACCAAATGAATTAGTGGGTTTCAAAGAAGATGGGATTAGCGTGCAAACCACCAACTTCATTTATTTTATGATTAAAGCCTATGAAGAGATTGAAGTACTCTTAGTTAGGGGTGGGCAAAACCCGACCGAACCCGTCAAAACCGTCCAAACTGAACCAACCCGACCGGTTTGGGTCGGGTTTTTTATTATTTTTACACGGATTGGGTGGGTTGGTTGTGTAGGCAGGTAGGGTTGGGTCGGGTTATGGGTTAACTCATGAAAATCGAATAAACTTGCACAACCCAACTCGACTATATGTATGAACTCTACAAGCATTATAATGTTGTTTGGACAAAATTGAGTCACTTTGTTTCTTTACACAACCTCCAAGATCTACAATATTTAGAAAAATCTAGATTAAAATGTCANGGTTGGGTCGGGTTATAGGTTAACTCATGAAAATCGAATAAACTTGCACAACCCAACCCGACTATATGTATGAACTCTACAAGCATTATAATGTTGTTTGAACAAAATTGAGTCACTTTGTTTCTTCACACAACCTCCAAGATCTACAATATTTAGAAAAATCTAGATTAAAATGTCAGTTTTTGTTGGAAAAATTTTGTGCAATAGTTGAAAATTTTGAGGAAACCATATACAAATTATATACTACTAATTAACTAGATTCTATATAACGCGATACACGAGAAATCATGAATATTGTACAAAACATGGAAACTCTTAAAAGAATATTATAAGATTTGAATAGAATGCATTTTACAAAAAATAGTATAAACAAATACACATTAAACACAAGAATATTTTAATTGCCAAAAACATTTCTTGGCTTTATATAATTTAATATCAATCTGTCTATGTGACATTTTCGGGCATGAAGTGCCAAAATAATTCAGATTGCTTGGTCATTTTAACTATAGAGACCTAATACTATATAAGTCATGAGTCAATTATAAATTCGTCCAACCCGACCTCCCTACTTTAATCTTTGTTAACAAGTTGTCCCAAACCGACAAACCAAACCGTTTGATACTTGATTGGTTGGGTTGTGTTTCAACCTTTACACGTGTTGGGTTGTATTAAATTATGATCAAACCGATCATATTGGGTTGAGGCAAAAATCGATCTAACCCAACCCATGTCCACCCCCACTCTTAGTTGAATTTTAATCGGGTAATTTAGACAAGGTATTCCATATTTAAGTCGAAAAAGTAATATTTTGGAGAATATCTGAAGTGTGGTGCACACACAATCTAATTAAGTTAAACAAGATCTCCAAAACCCTATTCAAAGTCCATGAAAAATCAATGTCCAAAATTGAGCTTGAAACTATAAATCAAGAATATGTGGGAAGCAACCCAATTTCTAACCTTAAATTCAAATAGTTTTTTTTGTTATGCATTGCATATAGAATTTAGAATTTCATAGTTGGCGACTCAAAAAATAAGCGAGCTTTAGAATTTTTTAAAATTTAGGAATTTTTTAGATTGTCGAAGTAGAGCTTTGCCCTTGTTTGGTACACATTAAAAACAAAACATGTTGAAAATTTTGGAAAAAAAATTAGATGTTTCCTTATTTTATGTGCTTTTAGGCATTGACATTTTAATCGGAACCGAATCTCCTTAACTGAAACCAGAGGTTTTGATCTGGTTCCCAAAAAAAATAAATTAGGAATCGAAATCGAAAACTGATAATTGATTGGGTCCTATTCGATTCTTGGTTCCTGAACCAAAACCATGGATATCTGAGTAGAACCGATTTTTATATATATTTTTATAAAATAAATTTATATGCTAAGTAGAAATATATAAAACTTATCCTAATTCGGGTAGTACTTATTCTAAAAATCTCTGGACTCTAATCCTACAAACTCTAGACATGCTTCTACTTTTTTACATATTGCCTCACACCTGATTGTTGCATTTCAGAGGTTGTTATATATTAATCTTTGCAATTCGGACTTTTTTGAAGCAACCCAATTTCTAACCTTAAATTCAAATAGTTTTTTTTGTTATGCATTGCATATAGAATTTAGAATTTCATAGTTGGCGACTCAAAAAATAAGCGAGCTTTAGAATTTTTTAAAATTTAGGAATTTTTTAGATCGTCGAAGTAGAGCTTTGCCCTTGTTTGGTACACATTAAAAACAAAACATGTTGAAAATTTTGGAAAAAAAAATTAGATGTTTCCTTATTTTATGTGCTTTTAGGCATTGACATTTTAATCGGAACCGAATCTCCTTAACTGAAACCAGAGGTTTTGATCTGGTTCCCAAAAAAAAAAAATTAGGAATCGAAATCGAAAACTGATAATTGATTGGGTCCTATTCGATTCTTGGTTCCTGAACCAAAACCATGGATATTCGAGTAGAACCAATTTTTATATATTTGTTTATAAAATAAATTTATATGCTAAGTAGAAATATATAAAACTTATCCTAATTCGGGTAGTACTTATTCTAAAAATCTCTGGACTCTAATCCTACAAACTCTAGACATGCATCTACTTTTTTACATATTGCCTCACACCTGATTGTTGCATTTCAGAGGTTGTTAAATGTTAATCTTTGCAATTCGGACTTTTTATGAATAAAAAAATTCAAGCTAGATTGTAGTGTAAATTGATGAATTAAGTCATTCATTCTTTGCAATTCAAGGTTTATTTTTTATTTTTTACTTTCTTATGTTGGTTAAAAACTTAATTGATTTTTAATTTTTTATAATGCATGGCAATTGATCTTGATATATTCATTGTTTGGGCGGTGGTATACATTTTTTTGTTATCTTGAGTTTGTGTGTTCTTTTTTATTCAAATGGAGAGTGGTCAATATATGGTCTGTAATTTCTTATTACTGTATAGTTATATATCTAATTAGTATTTCTTATGTGAGTTAGTTTTAAGAGGTGTAGAATTTAATCATTGATCATCATTAAATTATATACTCTAGTATGCTTTGCTTATGGATCGAATAAAATTTATTAAGAAAAAATAAGTTATTCTCAAATTATAGCTTAATCTTTAATGTTTTAATTTTCTTATATTTTTGTGATTTTTAGTATCAACTATTTTGCTTCTTTAAAATTTCTTAGTTGAATTTTCTCCCTTACACAATTATTTAAGTATATGTATTGAAAGGGCCTATATGAAAATATTTATTAAATGTGTATGAAGAATGTTATAGGTAGAACCGAAATCAAACCGGAACCGAGGGTTTGAGTTTGGTTTGGTTCTAATATTTACAAGAACTCAAATGATTCCATTTATGAAATACCCAAAGTATAGGGTGGTTTCGGATATTGAAATATCAGATCGACCTACCCGACACCCAGGCCTATATGTTTTTGTAAGTTGGATAGCCATACTGACTAATTGAAATTATTTATGTTTCATAAATTGTGAATAGGTGGTGTGATTTTTTTTGCTAATTCAATACTTGTTCATGCTAAATCGTATTATATTGAACACGGTAGTCAAGATAATTATTATGTATTTTTGAATTGATTATATATATATATATATATATAATCGGTTGAATGAACTTAATCTTTATAAACCAAGATCACAATATGTAGCACAACGACTTAACCTATTGAAAGTAATAGTTTGTGGATGGTTGATTCTATGTTCGGAGGTATTTAGATATGTGTTAATTTTCGTACATGTTAAATATTTGTGTGGAATGTTATTGGCTAACAAGTAGAGGCTAGCTAATAACAATTTACCAAAGTTTTAATTTCAATTATTTATTAAAAAAGCATTGCACTAGCCGTGGCATGTAGGAAAATGTTTCCTACATTGTTGTGTGAAGCCAATATTGAGTAATCTAGCCTTATTCATCACCGATGTTTAGGAAGATGATCTACCGAGAAAGAAGGCTTCTTACAATATAGAGTGAAAATTACCTTCGAAAATCAAAGAAATATCCCAAAAACATAATAATGGACACAATAAAAGAAAAGTAAAATACAGCAAAGTGTGTTGAAATAGTGACAAAACAACTATAAGTATTGTTTCTATCGACCCAAGCCTTGTATACTTAATTTGGAATTTGGTCTCTTGGTGAAGGTTACTATCCTAGTTGAAGCTTGGAGGCCGAGACATTCAAACTTAAGAAAAATCATCATATATTGAGATAGCAACTATCATTGGTGAACCCACCCAAACTTGAGAAGAAAAGGAAATAGTGTTGCGTAATCTACCTGATAATAAACACTCCGAGTATATGAATGAAAAACAAGTTCAGGTGTGTATATCTAAGAGAGAGAAAGATATTTGACTATTAATGGTTGGAAAATAACCAATTTAGAAGCTCATGATTATTAGATTGACTATGCGCGCACACACACATCGATCAAGCATTGAATGAGTAGAAATTTAGTTTTAAGTGCACTACTTATAAACATTTTTGTGAATTATCAAACAATTTCAATTTTTTATGCGAGTCCAGTAAAGTTGTCTTATGCATTTATATTTTTGTTTTCTACTTGTGTATTTAGTAGATAAACTTGCTCAGAAGGAACAAAAGTTTGAGTTTGGGGGCATTTGATAAATATATTTATGCACTTATTCACGCTTCTACTTAATTTGTGTAAAATATGTTGATCGTAGAAAAATCTCAACTTGGATACAATTTACGTGAAAATAGGCTATTTGGAGCTTAATTGAAGTTGATTTGACGCAATTGAAAATTAGTCATATTGTAAGCAATCAATTGAAAGTATTAATGTAGCATTGGTAAAAATTCACAAGTTTCAAGAGTTAAATTCAATAATTAGAAAGTTGAGGGATTAAATTGAAAACTTTTGAAACTTGCCTTAGGTCAACTGTATTGATTTTAGAATGAAGATGACTTAATTGCAAATATTAGAAGATGAATAATTAAAATCACATGAGAAAATGAGTTCAATTGGAAAATGGAATTTTTTCCCCTTTTCAAACTCTTCGGTAGAATTCAATTTGAGCAAGGATTTTGCCTAAATCTTGTTTTATAAATACTTATCTTAGTAGAGTTTAATTAGGCACATATATTCAAGCAGGGGCTTGGGTGGTTCATTATACATATATGAGCATGTTTAAGCCTCATTTTTTATTTTTATTTTTTGCCAAAAATATATTTTGAAATAGTATTTTGATGGAGGACGTGCAAATAAAAAATAAGGAAATATTTTGAATTTGCATATAATATTATTTTATTATATAATGTGTAATTTAAAATACGAAAGAAAAAATGTATTTTGAAAATAATGGGAACCAAACAAATGTTATACAAATCCAAAATGAGGAAAGAATCAAGAAATCGATAAAGAAGCTTGTGTTTCAAGATTTTGCCAGAGGAATGCAAAATATTGGTACACAATCTTCATTTTTATTCATTTTCTTCCTTAAAATTCGATGACGTACTTTAATTTCTTCTTATTTTATTCTTGTCCCATGATGTGTAATTAATTATTTAGTTAAAATGAGTAATTGTAAGCTAGTTTTGAACCTTGGTTTTAATTAAAAATTTCTAAATCTTCAATTGATTTTGTGATTTTTTTTAATTTCTATTCTTAATGCTTGGATTAATTGGTCACTAATTCATTGATTTGCGAACGATAATTACATTGAGAAATTGATTATTTGTTTAGACCATGTAGTAAATTTGAAGAACTAATATAAAAGTACAGATACATTTCTAGTTAATATGATCGTTACATGAATTCTTAGAGATTAATGTATTTTAACTAAGGTGTATCGAGATTCACATAAAAATATAGAATTGTTTTAGCTACATGGAATCAATTTGAACTCGAGAGTTAAATTGAATATATTAGAAGAATTCGACCAGGTAAATATAATCCATTGTTATAAAATTTGGTAATTGAGATTAAGAGAATAGTTTTAGTGAACTCGTAAATCTTAACCAACATTAAAAAAAATCATATTTTAATGTATTCTTAAGTTTTTATTTATATAAAAAAATCATAAAAGTAAGATAAACTATTTTTATTTGTTTTCAATCAAATTAAAGTTATGAATAATTTAATATGTGATTTTTAGACTCTTATGTCTATTTTATTATGTGTGATGATTAATACATTTGTGTGATATAAAATCGAGGATACCACACTTTTTTTATGCCCTTGTGGATTAGGAAGAAAGTAAGTGGATCCTGGTGTCCCCTCAACCCGACCTCCACCACCCAACGACGCACTCTCTCTCTCTCTCACATAGACGATGATAATGGTAGATAAAGATAAGACACAGATAGTTGGAGAGACTGCCGCAGTTGGTATAGTACACATCTCACCCCATCCCTCTCCTCCTCCTCCACCACCGGCGAATCAATAAACAAACTAAACTGAAGATCCAAAAATAGGAAAACCTATAATTAGTACTAGTAAATATCCAGTCATTTTTGGATTTTTTTACAATAAATTCTAAGTTACTCACTCACATGAGTGGTAGTGACAGTCATTCTGAAATGTCGGAGGACGATGAACTGCCTGATCTAGGAGGTGGCGCTACCCCCAATAGCAACTCGACGGTCGTCAGCATCGGTGGAGGAGATCGGAACTATGTATCGCCAGGCCCAGATCAAGTTCTGGAAAACGTCCTCGAGAACGTTCTGTGTTTCTTGACCTCTCGGCGTGACCGCAGCGCTGCGTCCCTTGTGTGCAAATCGTGGTACCGTGCGGAGGCCCTCACTAGATCCGAGCTGTTCATCGGAAACTGTTACTCGGTGTCACCTCGCAGAGTCACGAACCGATTCAGGCTAATCAAAGCGATTGCAATCAAAGGGAAGCCCAGATTCTCGGACTTCAGCTTGTTGCCACCGGACTGGGGTGCGCACTTCGCTCCCTGGTTGAGGGCTATGGCGATTTCGTACCGTGCGCTTGAGAAGCTGTACTTGAAGCGTATGTGTGTTAGGGATGAGGATCTGGCGATTGCAGCTCACTCTTTCCCGATTTTGAAAGAGCTCGTTTTGGTTTGTTGTGAAGGTTTTGGAACTGATGGACTTGCTATTGTTGTCCGTGAATGCAGGTTAGCTGACGATAATATATGTTCTTTCTTGTTCTCTCCTTTGTTAAGGGAAAATGTGTTCAGATCTGGTTGTTAGGGGAATATTTTTAATGGGCTTCTGCATTTCTGTGCTGAAGATAATTTTATATGGTAGGGTTGACCTCACAAAATCGGGTTTGTTTCTCCAGGGCCAAAGATTATTTTTTAATTTCATTCATATCTGATATCTGTTATGGTAGCATATGTTTAAGAAGTCAATGTCTGGTTAAATCTGATCTTTTGTGCGTTCATTTTGCATTGATTGGTTACATTGGTATGAGAAAGTATGACCTGGGAAGATGGGAATGTGTGAAATTCATGGCAACTGTCTTTGAAAAAAAAATGATTTATGTTGAAATTGAATGAAAATAAAATTTGGGATTAGGGCATTTTTATTTTTCTGGCACGTGATGGGATTTGTTCATCTCAGGCAAATTAGGGTGCTTGAACTGATGGACTCTGACGTGAGAGACGATGAAGTGGATTGGATTTCATGTTTTCCTGATGACGTAAACTGTCTCGAGTCTTTGATTTTTGACTGTGTGGAGTCCCCTATTAACTTTGAGGCATTGGAGCGGCTGGTGGCAAGGTCACCTTCCTTGAAGAAACTTAGGTTAAATAGCTATATCTCCATAGGGCAGCTTTACTGCTTGATGATTCGTGCTCCACAGCTCACCCATCTGGGAACAGGTTCCTTTAGTACATTAGAGATTGTTGCTCAGGGTGAACACGAACCAGATTACATTTCTGCATTTGCTGCTTGCAAATCACTGATTTGTCTCTCTGGGTTCAAGGACATTATTCCAGAATATCTATCTGCAATTTATCCAGTATGCGGTAACCTCACATCCCTAAATCTGAGCTATGCAAACATCAGTGCAGAGCAATTGAAACCAGTTATTCGTCAGTGCCATAAGCTCCAGACATTTTGGGTACGTGATGCATTCTTGTAAAAGGAAGAGATGTTGTAACTTTGTTGTTGAATTATGTATTTAGAGCTTTTATTTATTTTCTGCAGGCACTTGATTCAGTTAGTGATGAAGGACTTCAGGCAGTTTCTGCAGCATGCAAGGACCTAAGAGAGCTTCGGGTTTTCCCTGTTGAGGCTTTAGAAGATGCTGAGGGCCCCGTGTCTGAAGTTGGTCTGCTTGCAATTTCTGAGGGTTGTAGGAAATTGCAGTCTATTTTATACTTTTGTCAGAGAATGACAAATGCTGCAGTTGTTGCCATGTCAAAGAATTGCCCAGATCTTGTGGTGTTCCGTCTCTGCATAATGGGACGACATAGGCCTGACCATGTCACTGGTGAGCCAATGGATGAAGGCTTTGGAGCCATTGTTAAGAACTGCAAGAAGCTGACCCGACTTGCTGTATCTGGTCTTTTGACTGATAGAGCTTTCAATTACATTGGACAGTACGGAAAGCTACTGCGAACCTTGTCAGTTGCTTTTGCTGGGAACACTGACTTGGGTCTCAAGTATTTACTGGAGGGCTGCCCTAAGTTGCAGAAGCTTGAGATCAGGGATAGTCCCTTTGGAGATTCAGCTTTGTTTGCTGGTTTGCATCATTATTACAACATGAGATTCATGTGGTTGTCATCTTGTAAAGTAACCCGTCAAGGCTGCGAGGAGGTTGCACGCCAATTGCCTGGTCTGGTAGTAGAAGTGATTGATTTGAATGAGGAAGATAATGAAACAAATGAATATGTTGATACAATGTACCTTTATCGCTCTCTTGATAGGCCGAGAGCTGATGCACCAAGGTTTGTGCATATTTTATGACATTCTTAGAAGAGAATGATCTATTGTCTTTGAAATGGAAAAATGATTAAATCTTCTTTCGCGGGGTCTATTGTTTTACATATTAAGTTTTAGAACCAATTAGAAGCCTCCACCAGCCCTATTGAGCAGAATATCATATTGGCGTTCAATCTTGTTCTTCTAGGGTCCACGTGATTGGATTGTTGGAAGACTTCTTTCCCATGCAAGTTGTAACAATTTAATGCTCTTTTATGCATGTTCTCCTGAGATCTTCACATTCCTTTCACAAACTTTGGAGGGTACTGAAAGAGAGGTTATTTATCAGCACATCTATGTATCATTTGGTCCAAGTAGTTGCTTCTGTGCACTGGGTAGTGCAGCATCAAGTATTTTCTTCAGTAGAATTAAATCTGCTTATTTGTATCCAAATCATAGTTTGAAGAATCAAAACTTTAGGCGGTTATAACTACTGTTTGTTATGTTGAGTTGAGTTGGGTTGAGTTGTATTGTTCTTAGCAGTTTGCTGTATTATTATTGTTATTGTTAGAGATTTGAGACAGCAATAAATGCTTTAATTGGAAGTTTCTAATGCAAGTGTCTTACCTTTTTCCTGTGAAATATGTAATGCATTATCAGGATGATGGTGAGACCCCCATTAATAGTGTAGAAAGCATTGTACAAGTATAAAGCAGGACTTCCATTGGCCAGTCTCAAGATTTCGCCTTCTCCTTGGGGATCCATGTATCTATCTTCCTAATGCATTGTTACACCTCAACACATGATCTCTAAGCAAATGGAAATGTCACCAATATTTGACACTTGGGTATGTCGTTACCTTTGTTAATTTTCATTTGCTTAGAAGATGAAATGTGTAGAAGTGTTAAAAATATATTAGGGGGACAGCTAATTCGGACACTAGATCTCAAATAGCTCACCCTTACACCTCATCAATGTGTCGAGATAGCAAATTTTCAAGTATACTACTTTCTAGTAGAACAGTATATGATCCCTACTGTCATGCTAATGCACAGGAGCATTAGATGTGATTAAACAGTACTTGATGATTGGTCGTGCCCATTTTTTTTATTTTTTTCAAATCCAATTATCCTAGTGATGGAACTTAAGTAATGAGAAAAATGATAAATCTTGCCTTGCTTGGCTTTTCTTTCTTGTCTAACCAGTTTTAGTCGAAGTGGACCAAACCCAATTGTTGTTCCTTCTTCCCACAAGGCTCAATGGCGTCTGACAGCAAGATTGATGTAATGATTCACTAGAAAAAGTAGAAAAACGATATTCTAATTGATAACGGCGAGTAGGGAGGTAAAGAACGCATTTGACTTGGGGAAAATTGCAGCAGCCGTCTCTAATTTTGACACCCTTTCGCACTTCGATGCTCAACTTTTTTTTTTTTTGCTAGCGGGACTGTTACTTCTGAGTTTTGTGATCATGTAGGTTTGATTTTGTATTGATGTGATTTTAAAAGAATCGGCTTTTGCTATGTTGAAAAAAGAATTAGTGTTAAGTAAATGTTTAACTTCAAAATTTGGCAAGACACATGGTCAATAGATCTCAACTCCACATCCGTCCACACGTATATTATCTTCACACTTTCACAAAGCGCTAAGTTCATGTGGTTGTAATTGTATCTCTAGTGACGAGGGAGGCGACTGCGGACACTCCAACACTCAAATAAGTCAATGATATAGAAGATGTTGGGTGTGGGACGAGACAATGGACGTGAGTAAATAGGATATGAGTTGAAGAGAGTACCAAGTTAACAATATACAGATGTTATATAAAATTGCTTCAATAGCTAAGTCGTGGAAAATCAAATTACTGCTTATCCAATTCTTAACGGTAATGTATTTTGACCGAAGGACTCTGCGTTAGATATTATTATCTTAGGCTACCATAGAATCTCAATTCTCGTTGGCACCTGATGCTTCGTGTATTTCCTGTGCTCGTCTCCCTCCTCAGTCCTCGTCCTCTGTTGGTTTCAATTTAGGAATTGTATTTGGTTTTGTGGGTAATGGACTTGTAATTGCAAATTTGCAAGCAAAACCCTTGGATCGGGCTGGCCGGCTGGCCCTTTTTTTTTTTTAAAAAAAAGAAAAGTCCAAATGTTAAGAAAGGAAAAATAAAAATAAAACTTGCATAGTCTTCTTCATTTCTTTCTTCCCAACGGACGGCGAGTCGACATGTACCTGACGAAGCTTCCAACGGACACAGCAAGGGCGACTACTGGGGTTGGCCAGGTGCTGGGTCCACCCCTAGGTGAGGCCTTCATCTTTGATGAGGCAAAGAAGGCTTGCTAACGGGAAGTGAAGTGATAAGTCCCGAAACTTTCTGGGGTCAATGAAGAGGAACTTGTCCTCGAAGCCACTCAAATGCTTCCACCTTAGGCTATCACCATTGTCACAGTCTTCTACAAGTACTGGACATAGATGTGGCAAAACCATGCCGCTTCTTATGACACCATTGACTTTCTGAAGGTCAGCATGGCCAGCTTGTCTCGAGCACTTGGAGTTGGCCATGCTACACAATATACTTGGAACAAATTGATCTCATGCTAGAAGGTAAGTCATTCACTCAATTGTAAAGTATATGATACTTTGATCTTATAAAATAAAGCATCAAATTTCATTCACAAATCATAAAAAATTGTTTAGGTTATTAATTATTTCTTCCTTGATTTTTTATGTGCATAATTCACAATTTCTCATATAACTAGGGATATCAAGAATATGTTCAACCAGAGTTTCAAAAAATAATGTGATCTACAATAATATATAAATATTATGTTACATACCTTGGAATGCATAAATAAATAGATCCCAATTATTTATTATACTAAATAAAAACATAAATGTATATTAGAAGTAATATAACTACTCTTAGATATCACATTGCAGACATCTTCAGAATAACAAAGATAAATTTAATCATGTTTGATAGTAAATTCTTTAAAATTCTTTTTTTTTTTTTTTTCAAATTTATTTAATCACATTCTCACAATAAAATAATTCTCTACATCAAACAAGCCCTACATAAAATAAAGAAATTCCCACTTTAAATGCCGTGTACACTCTCTTTGTCATCATGTTCTGTTTAAATTTTTTTGGCACCGGAATTACCTTCATAGTCACTCCTCACTAAAGAGTAAAGAGTGAATTCAAAACTAATTTTGCACGGGTAGTAACGGAGCCACGTAAGGAACAGGGAGTAGCAATTGCTCCTACTAAGTTTTTGAAATTTCAATTTATTTATTGTAGAAAAAATATTTAAAGCCCTTAAGTTTTTAAAGTTCTAATTTTTGACAAATCACTTTGATCACGAACAAATTCATTGAATTTGCGGCAGGACTGGCTGCTTGTTAGTATGTGAGCCCCATTTCGTTGTTCTTATTCTATTTTGAACTTTCTTTCCAAGTCTTCTTGATTGTCATAATCGAATAAAGTTATTTATTATTTATAACATTATTTTAAGAGCCGAGCTAGGATACCTAGCTTTGGTTCACAGGCCGGTACCCGGTTCTCTCACATTGGGGGGGTTGGGGGGGGTGGTGCTACATTTTTTGGTGGGGGGGGTGGGGGGACTTTTTATTGAGATGCCAGGCATGATAAAGTAGAAAAATCCTTATTTTAATCTCTTTTTCCCTTTAAAATTTGTATAGTATTTGTTTGTTGTTTTTTGTTCGTCAACTTCATAATAATCTTAAAAATAAAAGTAAAAGGACAAAAACAAATGAAATTTCCTTATTAGACCCCCTATTTGATTCACATTCTAAAAACATTTATTCTTTCAATACTCATTTTCAACCACACAATCTTTAATAAAATAATATTACGCACAAATCCAAAATTTTTCCTTATTTTTTAATCACATATTATTCATCACATCACTATTTAAAATACATTATTTCCTTAATAATGTGCATCAAACAACGACTAGATATAAAGATACGACATGCAGACAATTTTTAATTAAGCCCCCTAATTAATTCTCATTTTGTAAAATTCATTTTTATCACATTTTATGGGAATTACAAACTTTTATCAACTTTTTAATCATGCATTTCGTTAACTTTTATCACAATATACTAAAAAAATAATTTTCAACTAAACCAAACATGAACTAAATTTTATTTCTTGCAATCACATCCCACTTTTTCATATTTCTATAAAATGCAATTTCAATTCATTGATATATTTAAAGTTTTCAACATATGTATAATAAAGCGTGTTAAGAAAATTGAAGTTTGAATGAAAAGATAATTGCAATTTAAGGAAAGATATTTATCAAAATAAAGGGTAAATTTTAATGCAGGTCACCTAACTTCGAGTAAAGTCATCAAACTTTATATTTATTTCAATTCAGGCCATTCTATTAGCTCACTTCTTTCCCTATCTGACTCATCAAGATTAAACGTACTTTTAAAATAAATAAATGAAAAACTCCCGATGACTGCTATTAATTAATTATATCGACACAACCTCTAAATCCAGTGCCTTTGCTTCATAACCTATAATTTATAGTACATTATACCCCAAATTATGCTACATGAATATCAAAGTTGACATGAAGCTGAAATAATGACACATGACATTCTATCATTTAATAATTTAAAATATACTCAACTTTTTCCATCCGATCATCTATTGGAATATGCAATTATGTCAAATCCTTTTAGCAACGAACCAACTGTACTCATAACTAAATTAGGATAAGGATGGCCCCCAAGGTACATCTTCAAGTGGTAAAAGAAAAATGTGGAAAATCTCCAACTTTGCTTGAGGCTGTCGCGTCAAAAGTTCGAATCCTGAAATATGAATTTGACTCTTGAATAAGTGCAAATATACAAGCAGCCTTCCACCCTATACCCTTGGAAGCATAACCTGCGATTTACCTTCTTCACCAAAGTTCAGAGCAGGACAGATGGGGGCCCTCAAGGTTGGGGTTCAACCTTTGAATTATGATAAGGATGTTATTGTTATCCATTATCACAACCCATCATCACAGTAGACAATGACAACACAAGTCTTTGATTCTGTAATGAAATTGGATTTGCTGAAAAGAAATAATAGATATAATTGGAAGTAACAATATGTTTTTTTTTAACAGAATTATTAGAAACACTAGCTCTAGCAAAAAGGTAGGTTCCTCTTCACGATCAAAAAAATTTTAAAGTCCAAAAAGAAACTCAAGAACAAAGGATTGAACCGAATTGTATACATGACAAATCATCATATACGAGCAACATAAGAATTGGCCTGAGTGACATATCGCACCCAACGATATGGGTTGTAAGTTTTGGTTTTCTTGGCGATCTGTAAATATTTTACCTGCAAAAAGCATAAAATAGTCAAGACTTGCACAAGAATATTGGAAAATAAACAAAACTGCAGAATGTATTCATGCGTATTTCCATCTCTATCATCCCCCATCTCCTGCCTTTCATTTAGTAAATGTTCGATTTATCTCCTCCACTTATTTTTGTTGAATGTAATAAATTTTTTGGGAGATATAACATGTATAGACAGTGCTGCCGTGTACTGTTAACCTTTGAATAATGCCTACAAAGAATGTAGAATGCCATATTTTCCTTCTCTTGAGGGTGAAATTATAGAGGAAAACAAAAATGATGTCGCCGCCACATTAAAGGTTATAAATTTATTTTTCCAGATTTGATCATATATGTAGACATATACAGACATCATATTTTGCAGAAACTTATCTGTAAAATAGATAGGGCCCTGAGAAGTTTCCCAACCACTAGAACTTCAAAGAGTGTACCAACAACAATTGACAATTTAGTTTTTAGGCTGAGTCATTCAAAATGAAAACTTTACCTGAAGCCTTGAAGGATTATACATAGGTATGGTGAAGGTCATGCTGACAGGTCCAGCTTCCTTTGTGATATTTCCTATTTTACCAAGCAATGATCACAATATTGGCCACATTATAAGGTTGGGCAACAAATTTCAATATAAAATATTTCAAGCCACGTCAATCATACCATGCAACTCCTGTGGAAATGTTAGTTTCACGCGTAAAGTGTGTTCAGACTCACCAACAATCTGTTGCATATCACACCTATTAGCAACTTCTTTAATTATGCTGGCATTAAAATAAGTTAAATCTAATGCTAATTCAGCAGTGTGAAAGAGAAAGAGAATTGCCTTCTTCAGATTCCACTCAAGCCTCCTGTTTGATTCCTTGAAATCAGTCCTCTGTCCTACTGCTCCAGGTTCCAATTCAAAATTAACTCTGAAATTCAACCAGATAAAGGCCCATTCCTTAGTAATTTAGTAAAACACCTAAACAAAGAGCCATCTACAAGAAATCACTATATGAAGAATGGCTAATATGGTTCTGCAGTCACACTAGAATTCTTCCTTTCCTAGAACTTTTGAGCTAAGAAAGTAGTCATTAATAATGTCTTGAGAATTATGTCAGAATTAGAAGGTTGGCACTAATAATTAATACCAAAATAAGTTATAATAAATCACAGTTAATAAACCTTATAGGAGCCAATGCCATTCAAATCCCAAAATTACTAATTCTAATACTCATTGTTCTCTACCACTAGAGAAAAATCCTATTATTTTAATGATTAGACCGCAATTTTTTTATATATTTTTAGATATATTTGCCAACGTTAGTGTGAATGCCCTGAATATACTATCAATTACTACGCTAAAATAGAGAACACCAAATCATGTCACGTGGTAAATACAATAATTTCAAGGAATGAGAGCAGTATCACACTTCATATTACTTGGTCGCAATGTGACTCAACAAAATATTTGCACTTAATTCATAATCAATTTATTTACCAGGATTTACAGTATGTATCTCCTTCAAGGTGTGAAATGAATAGCAGCAACTTTAAACTGAATAATTTTAACAACAAATGCAAATGTTTTATTCTTCCCAAGTACAGTTAAGATTGATGGTCATAATTGAACTACACGTGACTTCAAAAAAATCATATCTAGATTAGCTTGAAGGAAAATTCTCAGATGAACTTTTTTAGGTGTCCGGCTTGTATCATTGGCATTTTGGCCGGCATACACGACATGACATGGGTATAGGTATGAAATATGGGGCAGATCTTTCAATTTTCAAGTGGGTATGGAAATTGTAATTAATTATTTCATCTCTAACTTTTATTTTAATTTTGTGCTTTTGTATGTAAATTTATGCTATTTTTGATATTTTAGACTTCTAGTATAAATTTCTTGTTGGTTTAATTAACATGTTCTATCTTTTAATTATTTGTCTCTTAGTTATTATTTAGCTTTTTACATGTGAATTTTCGAGAAAATAAAAATTGAATTGTGAAAGACATACTCAAGTACTCGGGTCCAAAATTTAGATTCTTTTTAGCTATATTCCCGTACATTTTAGAAAATAAAAGCCCCGACAATTATATACATACTCATATCTGATATCCATACCTGAGTCTGAGCATCATAGAGCTACCATACCCACAAAAAAACACTAATCAAGGCTTCAACAAATACATGACTTTGACTTGACATTCTCTGGATTCAAAGAAGATCATGGTAATCATCAAATCTACAAATTCAGTCATACGAGCAATCTATGCTATACTTAGTTTGATAGAAAATCTCATAGGTCATTTTCCTTATCCAATCAAGATGGTGGATTTCTAAATATAAAAAAAAATCCCCACGCATGAATGTGTGACTAATATGGCTTACTCAATAAGCATGAGGTCACGACAAATGATTAGGCATAATAAATCATAACAATTTATATATAGGACCATGGTGTCTCGTGTCTAAGAATTAGATAATCAAGCTTAACAACAACGTTTTAAAAGGCGTTAAAAGAGACTGATAAGTGATGCCTTTGAGAGGTGAGGTTGTATTGAGACGTAATCATCAACACGGACAATCAAAAAATTCTTAAAAAGCATTTCACTTGTTAGTTTATGGTTGTAGTTGCGAAATTCACGTCTATTTAGTATTTTCAAGTTCGATATAACAATGTGACTTGCAACCACAACCATACGTAAACTATCAAATTATAAAGAACGGTACATTCTCATGAAAAGTCAAAAATCATAAAGAGAGATAAATAACAAATTTCATTAGGAAAAACAGCAAGTAATAAACAAATATTTTCATATAAAACTGAGGTAAACTATATATTTCAAGAATAACTAATAAACAAATCATATTTCATCTAAAAAAAAAAATTCAACATGTTTAGCTCGAGCGCTGAAGAGAAAAATTGAAGCAGAACGTTGGCGCCCGCTTGGCGCCAACCTGGCACTCGAGCGGCGGTATTATCAGAATCCTGATTCGATTTTAACTGTAATTTTCAATCCCTTTTCATTCTAAACACTATCCATTATAAATATACAGCCCATGATCCGTCTCAAAGTGTGTTAAATCATTATATTATTTTAGATATCATATTATTGAAGATCCAAACATACATTCATTGATTCTTAGATTCAACACAAGATTAAATTGTTCATTGTTCATCCCATATATTGATCCATTATTAGTAGAGCCTTATTGTAAGTCAAGAGTTTGTTTTTTGAAAGCTAAATACATATTTCAATATTTCTTGCATCAATTTACAGATTAAAACACAAAAAGATCATTTGATCGAACACCAGAACAAAATCCTACCTTCGTCAATTAGCCTTAGAGTTCTACAGTTTTGGGAATAGGCCCTTAGAGTTCCTACGCTCAAGGACGAGGTTAGTTCTTGTTGATCCATGTGGAAAGATAAGTAGTTCAGAGTTCTGAGAAGTGCGGGTTTGTATAACCAAAGGATTTCCTTAGTGATTTACAAGTTAAGTGGCCGAGTCAGCTAAGGTTTAACAATATTTGGACAAACTATAAGTTAACTTTTCTAGTAGATTTTACTGACAAATTTGCCTAAAGGTTTTTTATTCCTGTGAAGAGTTCTTCGAGACTTTTCCTTCGTGATCATATTTGCTTTTATTTATTTATTTACTGTTTTGATTGAATGTTTGTGATTGTTTAAACATAGGAATTAATTGAATTAATTACCTTAATAATCTAAAAACAATTAATAAGTGACTTGTTGCTTTTAATTAGTTTAATTCTGCATTTGGGTCTAAACAACGATAGTTTCCTACAAGTGGAATTAGCGCAATACATATTTAAGACCAAATTGTTTTCAAAAACTATAGATCATATTATATAATTGAACAATAAAATGAATCAAATAACACTTCCAACTTAAAAATACTATGGAAAACTATTGAAATAATTTAATAATGTTATTCAAATAATAAAAACAACAACTTATTACATTTTTAAATCAAAACAATATATTAGAATAAATTATTTACATCGTCGTTTTGTGGAAATAAAAGAAAAAAAAAATCAATTTCTATGTACTATGAGAAGTTACCAATTAATAGCAGTAATAATAGTTTACTCTCCCAAGATTATTAATCTTAGAAAGTCCACCATATTAGACAGCCCTAGGTGCCTGTGCCACGGGTTCACAAAGTATTAACGATTATTAGAGACAAATTTGGGATTTTTGTGGAAATGTTTTCGAGTCTTGACTATTTATCAACTGGTGAATGCACGTCCTCAGATGGCTGATTTCAGCATATATATGTCACATTTTGCATGCTAACCATCAGATGAGAACCTCACACAGGACTCAACTTGTGCTGGCCTGTTTCCAACTAATTCTTCTATGCTTTGCCAATTACCATTTTATCTATCAGTCACTTTCTTAATTAGCCCTCGTTTGACACCCATTAATTTCTCTTTCTCTCTCATTTTCATTCTCATTTTTCATTTCAACCAAACATTCTCCTAATAAAATAATATTACACACAAATCAAAAAAATTTCATCACTTTTCTACCACACATTCTTACATCAATCACTATTCCAAAAATTCTTTTCTACTCAAAATGGGTTTCAAACAGGAGCTTAATGTCTTTCAACCACACATTCTCCTAATAAAATAATATTACACACAAATCAAAAACTTTTCATCACTTTTCCACCACACATTCTTACATCAATCACTATTCCAAAAATTCTTTTCTACTCAAAATGGGTTTCAAACAGGAGCTTAATGTCTATACATAATTTTTTTGACAGATGTTCTCAGAGCTGTAGCCAAATATTCCTTAATGCATAATATAGCAGGAGTAAATTGAACCTAATTTTTGATAACTTCTAGTGCTAAATAAAAGAATCAAAATAAATTCAACTATCAAGCCACTTATTCACAAACTTCGTGTGGGACTAATACTTTCCATCTCCCATCTCATGGAAAACCCTTTTCACTCTGCTTAGCCTTAAAAATCGTCCTGGGACACCTCGAAAAATGGGATTCACTGGGAAACTGACCACATAAAACTTTACCTGGTTGTGCATGTTGGCAGTGGCATCTCTATTGCAATTGTATTAGCAGTGACACTTGAGGGAAACTTGGCGCGGATTTTCAGGATCACTTCAGCCTAAACAGAGAAGAAAACAAAATTTTGGACCAGTTTGCAAAATCCTTCCAAAGATTTTATTAACAGATAGACTGCCAGTGTAGTAGGCACAACAAATGTGGATAGATACCAGAAAAAACCAAAAATTTTGGCTATGTTTGTGGCCATTCCACTCACACAGGCATTCTTGTAAGTACAAGTAAAATTTTACACTAGGAGTATTTTAATAAACGATGAAGCACCAAATTAAGGGGGAAAATGTGATCTACCTTATAATGTCCAGATTCTTCAATCAAGGTGTTAATATGGAAAGGAGGCTTGAATTCCTGGGTAATCCGGTAATTCATGACAGGAAATTCACCATCCGGAGGTACCTAATATGCACAACAGAAGGAAACAACTTTATGAATGGATAGAATCCGAGAAGACCAATCAAATGGATCACAAGCCTTATACAATTTAGCATCACCCACCAGAGACAAGGTTCTGTCCGCGTCAAAACTATCCAGATGTACAGATTCATGGAAATTGCAATCATCCAAAATTACAGATCCTGACCCAGAAGAACCACTATAATCTGTACAAAATTAATTCTGATCAGCTATTGGCTTTCACAACTACTGCAGAATTGCATCTGACAATTATGAGAAATTAAACTTAGAAGATTGTCAAATATCTTATCAGAATATAGTTCAAAGGCCCCATTAATATAATCTACGTCAAAAGCAAACAAGTTTATTTCATTTCACTAATTCAATACAGAGAAAACATGATAATACCATAAATAGAGCTCCCGCCTCTTCCAATGGTCAGGTCATCATTAAAAGCTACTCTGATTTCTGGATTTCCACTTAGATAGCTCTTCATTTGAATAGTCCCATCAATTTCTGAAGTCAATATATATCCCTGCTCAAGAATTATTTTCATCAGTTGTAGTGAAAGTTCACTTCTTTGAGGGATGAATATACAAAAAATTCGCATAATATGGATTACTAGCATCTAGACCATCTAATAAGTAACAAGTGATGAAGCGAAGATATTTAAATGAGATCACACCCACATTATTTCTTCCTTTGTAGTAGGTAAACAGCTAAAAATAGTTATAAGGTGGTCAAGATCTTAATCCATACACACATAGTCCTGATTCTCGATGGAAATGTCAATATAACATGCCAAGGACTAAAAACACTTCTTTGTCCAAGAAAAGTAGCAGTTCAAAAAGATAATAAAAGAATGGCATATTTTGCCCTTTATGCTATAGTCTACATCATGAGACCATCCTCCTAGCCCCAAATGCTAAAGAGATATATGGAGCATCATAAAGTTCTGGGGCTGCATCATATTTAAAATTTGTTCTTCACATGCAAAGCATAAGACAATTTTCGGTATCCCACCTTTACTTCTAATTAATAATCAAGGAGAAAACATGGTACTAAATACAGCCAAGGAATTAGATTAGACTGTTAAATGAAGAATCTCTATGGTTGTATAACTCAGATATAGATATTTGTCATTCAATAAGTATTACAAATTACTCACACTGGAGCTGAATGTGACACTTATTTTTTCAATTACATCCACAAAGATTTCCTCCCTCTTCCTACTCCTTGGTTCTTGTGCCACAACAGATTTTGTAACAGCTGTCCCGGGCATTCGCATGTTCCCTTGCTGCATGAATTAAAGTAGAGTAATTAACACTTATAAATCTTACTTGTTAACTAGTTTTTAACTAAGGTTAATTCTTCTTGCATTCTATTTTATGTGTACAGTGATTATATTTATTAAACAACTCGATACCATAAATAAGGCAGCAGGACCAACGGATGACAAGCGTCCAGCATCAACCACAATTGGCTCATTAAATATGTAAGACTTCAAAAGTTCAGTAGATGTTGTTTGAACATAACCAAAATCCTGGCACAAGAATACATACTGTCATCTTAGACATGAAATGAAAACATTAAGAACATATAGAACAGCAAGCAACTACAGATTTGAGAGTGAAATAGAATGAAAAGAAATATCTGATATATTTGCATGTGTTGCTATACTTTACCTAAACATCAATGATGAACTAAAAAATGAAAAAGTTCAGTGAAGGATAATTAATTGAATGATGAGGTTGATTGTGTTATTTGCATCATTGTGCTATGTGCATCATGCTGTCAGAATATATGGAGTCACAATATCGTCCACTTTCCATAATACTTACAATAACTTCATCAAGCAGCTCGTAAACAAGCACAAAATTTTTTCGTAATGACTCTTCATTAAGTACACCAAGGTAATCTTTGATGACACGAGCAATCCTTTGTAGGAGCTCCAGTACAAGGGAAGGTGGTAGATTATTCCTAGTAGTTGCAACGAAAAGCAAGCCAACCAACTTCACATGAATGTAGTTTACACCATCCAAATTCTGAAAGGATGAAAAGGAGTTGCATGGTTAATATTTAAAATTCATCACTGCAAATCATCTATCTAAACATGTTACCGACTATTTAGCACACTAAAAAATGAAAGACATGGAAAATAATAAGAATTAGGAGAAAAAATTCTGGTTAATCAAATAGACCCCACAGCACGAAAGTCAAATTTGATGTTTCTAGTTTTGAAGTGCTAAAGAAAATGAGCACCAAAAAAAAAAATTCTTGCTTTTAAAAGCAATTTTATGAAAATATTCACATAGATGTACAAACCTTTCTATACAAATGAATTAGCCTAAAATGACTGAAGTTGCTCATGATACACAAATATGTTTTCTTTATCAATATTATAATTAAAGTATAATCAAAGAAAATTTATATTAGTGTCTTGAGTTTCAATAGCATAAAATACCTACAAAGACAGGTGGTGCTTCCTCTTTGCCATCTTCTTTCCAGAACTTCACTTTACGGAAGAATATCTCTGCACTTCCTTTCTGTATATCACCTCGATCTGCATTTATGCAATAATATAATCAGGAAAAAGTTAAAATT
The DNA here is from genome assembly GCA_903798375.1 of Fraxinus sp. D2006-0159. NCBI lineage: Eukaryota > Viridiplantae > Streptophyta > Magnoliopsida > Lamiales > Oleaceae > Fraxinus > Fraxinus sp. D2006-0159. Next base: position 1,599 of record CAIGRQ010119885.1, on the reverse strand, counting down.
ATAGAAAACATATGAATACCATATCAGGCTTTCTACATCTGCACATCCTAGTCATAGTCAGGCAACAGTTGTGTGATCAACTTCGGATGATAAATAGGATAATGTTATAATTCTTAGAAGACATAATTAAAATCAGGTTTCAAACGGATTATCAATGTTAGGGAAAAAAATAACAGTAACCACCAACTGAATGCTGATTATCAGTACAATTTTGAATAAATGCTCTCAAAGCTGTGAAGCCTTTCACTTTCCTTATTTTTTGAACTAATAGAGTGTCATTAATTGCGTCCATCTAGACGCCGTTGAATCATCACCTTCTCAGATGCACCAAACGGTAAAGTTTAATATGTCAAAAGCCCCCACCTTACAAACCCCCAACCCAGGCACAGATGGCTTTTGCCAAAACAATGAAAAATCCCACTGTAGACAAGGGGAAAGACAGACATGTTACATAAGCTGCAAGCATTTTAATTAAATAACATATCATTGAGAAGCTTGGCAGACAAAATTAATGATTTTTAACTTAGCCACTGTCAAAGGAATAATCGTGTAGGTTGCTACTAATGTGAAGAGGATCGTCGCTAACTTAGGAAAGGTAGAAGCAAGCAAAGCTTTTTTTATTTGTAGTTGAGGAAAGATGCAGAAGCTTTGTCCAGATATAATCAGGAAATACACACACACGGAAGTCGAAACAAAGTCTTCACCTACTGAAGTTTCGCGCTCATAACCCACCATAGGTCTTTACATTGTCAAGTCATTTAATCTCAGTATTAAAAAGAGAATGAAAAACGAAATGCCAGCATGTCATCTTTTTCCATCATAAATACTCTACTGTGAATAAAGCATCTTGACAAACAAAACCCTACATATAAAAAATAAATCGATCTCTCCTCAACAAGGGATTACATAGATCCTGTTAAGCCATTCTACTTCAACTGAAACTGCAAGCTACCGTACCACGCTAATCAGCCGCGACAAAATTACGAAATTGGATAAAAGCTACCACGGAAATAAGCACTCTTCCGAATCAAAATTAAAAACACAATAGAAATAATTCGCGGCATGACTTCTAATTGTACAGGATCTGATATTTACATTGGATACATATATGGGGGACTCACAATCTCGGAAGACTATGTTGTCGCCTCTCTGAGAAAGCACGAAGAACTGAGAGATCATGATCACTCGATGCGCTCCGCTTTTGAGCACTGAAACCCGAGCAATTAGAGATCCGATTTGGTTAGAGAGTTCAGAGCTAGTTTTAACACACGACGTGTTTGTAAATGAATTGTATCTATGACTGAATTTGGGGGAGGTTTTTGAAACTAACCTTGTCAACTAATATGTTTTTTTGTTAAAAACTCAATTTTACCTTTAATAAAATGGACTGTTTAGTGCAAAATATGTCTTAGAATAATTTTATAAACTAATTTTATTTCTTTTATTTTTATTCTTCTTTACTAATTATTTCTTCTGAATCTAATTTTTCTTCAAAAATTTCTTCATCAGTTTCTATTTCTTCGAATTTAACTTCTTCACATTCATCTCTAATTAAATACGGATATCGTTATTATGGATAGACCATCATGTGTGGCATTT